>JBBPMJ010000730.1:0-15607 GCA_038090255.1 Austroboletus niveus | reverse complement strand
CTGAAAAATCACTTTATCCAAATACATCAAACTGACAACTAACAAGATAAAACATACAGTACCTGGATAACAATCCTCAACAATGCAGAGAGCTTACCACCCAACTGGGTGACACACAAAAACCTTGATGTTTTAGTATCACAGCCCCCTACCATTGGGGAAGACCAAGTAGGACTCTGAGTTCCATACCCCCTCACAAAGGCAGAATGTGTGTAAATGCATTTTCTTCTCAGACCAGCCAGTTCTCGAATGATCATCATAGTATATTATGTAGAAATACCTTGCTGGTTGCTATGTATATAATAATATTGCTTGTCCAAAAATAAAAACAAAGGCAAGTGGGTTTATAGCCATAAGCATCAATGTGCCTTGATTCATCATTGTTGTGTGAGAGCACTGAGAGGTATACAACCATGATCAATATGCAGGGTGGCAGGGTGTTGACTCTGGATTTGGTGTGTCATTACCATCCATCACCTTTCAACACTCTACATCCTCACCTCTTGCATTTACAGATGCTGAACCATGCCAGAGCAAGAACTTAGAGGGTTCAGATAAATCAGAAGGGATACAACTGGAAGAGTTGATGGAGGACACAGATAAGGTATAAAGAGAGCATTTAGTGGACCCGGTGGTAGTCAGGGAGGGAAACTCGTCTTCGTGCAGCAGCGTCATTATGTTTGCATAATGAAACATTCTATCTTTGGCCCAACGAATCAGAGGGAAGCAAAGCGGGTTGGGAGGACGAATTTGAACATTGTAGTATGCTAATTGGCTGGTTTACAAATCGCCGCTCCCACAAGAGTCACCGGAGCGAAGCATGTCGTCGATATAATTAGCAGTAGAATCGTCCGCAGGTTAGCGACCCGCCGCAGTCCGTGAGTAAAAATTCACTGCGTAATCACGATTGGTCAGAGCCCCGTGATGCGGCTTGTCGCAATGGTCATTACGTAATAGAATCGAGACACAAATGTGACATGTGACAGCTAACCTGACAGTCACGTAACACTTTGTTTGTACTCAGGCGCTAGACTGCCCTGCCCGTGAACGGTCACTCCAGTTTCTTTATTCAATGCTGACGCGTCCGATCATGATGCCGTTCACACGGCGCACAGGTGCACCGTGCCATTGTGCACGATTGGGGTTTGGTTCATTCCGAAAGACGGAACTTTGAAGATGGTATATATAACCCTTCGTTCTTAAGATTTCATTCCATCCATTCGGTTTCAATGTTCCTTGTTCCCGAACTCGGTGATGCTGTCGCATCCGTCCTGACTTACCCATATTTCGCTGGCGGCGTGGCCGCTACGACTGCACTCGTCCTCCTATACAAGCACCTCGCTTGGAGTCCGACTCACAAAAACGGCGTTCCGCTTCCCCCTGGTCCACCTGCCAAATGGTTCTGGGAAGACGCGTTACCAAAGAAGGAGTAAGTGTGCTATCTATATCGCAAATCTCTAATCATCAACCAACACACTCACTATATCCTTGATTCAACGTTTTCAGCGTACCACACGCGCTTGCAGCGTTGGTCGATGAGTATGGACCTGTCATCTCTCTTCGACGCGGTAGTCATGTGACCATCATCATTGGCCGTATGGATGTAAGTACCGACATATCTCTTCATCCAGTCTATCAACCCAGAATCGTTACATATCTGACCATTTCTCTCTATAGGCCGCAGCTGACATCATGGAGAAAGAAGGCGGAGCACTTGTCGACCGCCCTCTGATAATCTCTGCAACCGAACTTCTCTCCAACAGGATGCGTCTTCTGTTGGAACCTGCTGGAGACAGATTTCGTCGTCTCAGGCGAGCGGCACATATACATCTCCAGCCCAAAGCAGCACAGATTTATGAAGACATTCAACTGGCGACTACAAAGGACCTCATTCTAGATATGTTGAACGACCCAAAAGGTCACATACAACATGCAGCCCGGTACGTGTCTCTGGTGTTATTGTATCGAAGGAGAGCTTACTTGGAGCACGCCCGTTGGTAGTTACGCTACCGTAGTAATTTTGCGCGTGGCGTATGGTAAAACGTCGTCAACATCCAGCGACGATCCCGACGTGATGCGCATCAATCAGGTCCTTGATAACTTCCAAGCAACTGTGACACCCGGAGCCTACCTTGTAGATTCTATTCCCTGGCTCAAGTATGTGCCTGGGTACGGCCGAAAGCTCAGAGAATTCCACCGATACGAGCTCGAGCTCTTCCGAGACCAATTGAATCGCGTCAAGGCTGACATGGTGAGTAAAAGTTCATTTTCACAATCACGCGTGGCTTACGCTGTGCGTGTTTGGCATTGTAGGAAGCAAATAACGCTAGCCCATCGTTCGGAAAGACACTTCTCGAGAATCCCACAGATCATCAGTTGTCGTTCGACGAGATGGCTTATCTAGGTGGCGCCCTCTATAGCGCGGGCGCAGACACTGTGTGTTGTGACCCGCTTACATCATGCATATGCAAATGAACTGAAATGCGTGCTCTAGACAGCGGCCGGTATTACGGTAATGATCCAGGCGGCGGCTTGCCATCCCGAGGCACAGGCACGTGTTCAAGAACAACTGGATGAAGTTGTCGGGAGAGATAGAGGTACTACGACCTTTTTGACCTACTACTCCAGTTTCTTGACAGCAATGTTACAGCGCCCACCTTTGGAGACTGGGACATGCTCCCGCAGGTCAAGGCATTTATTTTGGAGACGATGCGCTGGAGACCAATTACACCGACAGGTAAGTTTCCTACTAAGTACTCCGGATGAGAAGCAATAGGCTCAGTTTATATTAGGATTTGCACACCGTGCAATGAAGGACATCATCTGGGTATGCTTTCTTATCCGTCTTTCGGCGCATGCAACATGTCTGATGACGGTACTATAGAGGGGTCAGTGTATTCCTGCCGGAGCCACTGTCACAGGACCCCATTGGTACGTATTCCTCACTGTGAACCACATTTGCCTCGAATACCAGGTCTGCCACACAGGGTAATTTCGCGGGATCCAATCGCGTTCCCAGATCCAGATGTGTTTGATCCTCAACGTTGGCTCACAGAAGACGGGCAAATCAAGACAGACATGCAATTCTTTATGTATGGCTTTGGCCGAAGGTACGTTGCGTCTCGTCTTCCCTTGGCCCTGCCATCGATGCCGACGAATGGTTATAGAGTGTGTCCTGGCCAACACGTTGCGAATCGGTCGCTCTATCTCACTCTCGCGTCCTTGTTGTGGGCGTTTCGCATCCAGCAACGGTCAGAGGCACCGATTATCTTCGACGCAGATGATTTCAAGAACCCGATCGTATTCCATCCCAAGCCATTCGAGGTGAACTTTGTGCCGAGGGTGGACGAGAAACTACTGAGAAAACTGATGGCGTAAGACGGGTATAGAGCTTGGAGTTGTTTCGTCGTGTATTACAGTAAGAGCGGCAAGGTTGCAGTTATGAATGGTATCAATGACGATCATGAATAAAGACTTTCGTGTGTCTAAACCAATGATTGCCATGTATACGAATTATATGTAGTTGGGACTGCCAGTGATTCCCACTACGTAAGTAGTAGGTTTACCCGGGTCATCTCGCAACTGACAGTGTCCCATTCGGCGCGCCAATCTAGGTCAGCAGAGCGTAGACAGCATAGACCAATTCGGGTCCGGCAATTTGAAACTCCTCATCGTTCCTGTTACTTATGATGACATGATTCTCACTCGAAGACCGATCCCGGGCATCCAATCGAAATCGGAAACGAAATAAAGACATTCGACGATGAAGCCACTTTTTTTTTTTTTTGGCAGAGATGAGACCAACGGGACATGCCAAGTCCCACCCGCAGTTGTTATTTTTCCGGGAAAGACGAAGCACAGCACATTTAATGATTGGAACGACTCGTACCACCACTGTGAAACACGATTGATGATTGCAAGTTAGCCTAAAAGGTTGACGGACAAACTCGGTCCACGCAAATCACGTTGGCTACAACTGCAGACCCGAGGCTGCTTACCCATTAATTACGACTACACGTAGAGTATCTAGATAGATAAAAACACTTTCCGCATGTACCGAGGGACAAGAGAATGCGAGACGAATATAAAGCGTCTGTGTAGTAAAAAAAACAAGAACGAGGCGCATCTTTTTTTAAGAAAAAATAACAAGGCATATGTTTGACGCGTATATGCGCATATGTGCTCCGATATACAGACCGAGAAGCAATACACTGACTTTGATGACGAAAGAGGAAAAAAGATACCGCCCGTGTATAATAAATAGGCTTTTAGATAACACTGAGTTTTTCGAGATGGTTGGTTAAGATGCCCTCCCGTACACCCGAGAGCACCGCTTGCGTGGCTTTCGTGTCCTGTGCGAACGATCGGATTTGCAATCAGACAAGATACATCCGGAGCAGGCACGTACGATGGCAGATGTCTGGTGAACGAAAAAGGTGCGTGGTTTCGGCGACAATCGTTTCTGTCACCGACATGCGTCATCAATACGTTTAAAATATTAAAAAGATGACATACATGATATGCGCGAAACTTGTCGCAAAAGTCTGTCTAGGCATGAGCACGCGAACAAAGAAACAGATCACGTGATCAACGTACACTTGATGACATGACTCAAGTCATTGGGGCGCGATCCGTAGCTAGATACGTACGTGGATACTTGAACGCCAGACCTGAGCGTGGACTCGACAATGTCCATTTTATTTAAAAAGAGAATGATGTTGGCGCGCGCAAGTAGGCGATTCGAGCAAATATCTTTCCACAAGTTGATCGAGTCTTCCAGCCGATTAGTCATTTTATCCTCGTCGAGTACTTGATTGAATACAAGTGGTGCGAGAAATATGATCGCTTGGACTGGGAATCTCGATCAGACGAGTGCCCATGAAACGGAGGGAGATGGACGTACCGTCATCGAAATAGGGCACCCATTGATGTCTCGAACAACGGCTACCGCCTACATCGTAAATGTACCATTCCGAACCTGACGATCAGAGTGAGTGGCGTCAGATGCAACGACAAAGAAATAGACCTACTATCGTCAACGACGAAACGATGCTCTTCTACGCCAAATGTTCTAAGTCTAGCTCGTACAATGTCATCTGGAAAATGGTTCGAGAGAGGTTATCAAGAGTAATCGGAACACGAACCGATGTCTGGCTGCCACCCGGGTTTGCCAATCCGCATGATATCATTCAAAAAGAAACCGGCGCTATGTTCTAGATAGACACCCTGGCGCTTCAAGAGTGCCTGAACGGCGGGATCAGTCCATAGGGCATGTATATCAGGAGCGAGTGCCTCGAGAAGAGGTGTTGGGTCGGACGGATGGGGTCGCGAGGTGCGAGCAGCCTGTTTTCCAGAGACGGAAGGAGGGCGGGGACTGATAGGCTGTGCTAAAGACTCGTCGGTAGGGACGTCGTCTAAGGAATCCAAGGCAGGGCGAGAATTGCCTGTGACGCGCTCCAAAATAGACTTCCAGGCGCCGCCTGCACGGACACAGATCTCGCCGTTTCCAAATAGGAAGCCATTCGCCGATTGATCACCGGCGCCTGATGCCCACTTTGTCCAACCATTGGATGAGGAGAGGGGGGGAGAAGCACCGCCAAATTCGGGCAGAAGCTGGCGGGCGAGGTTGGTCTCGACGCTGAGAAGAGGAAGGAGACGGAGACGAAGGGCGGAGTGGGCGGGCGTCAAAGGCGGGTCGGGGGTGGAATCGAAGGAAGGCTTCTTGGGGGAGGTGGTGATACTGGTAGTGGTAGTGGTGGGAGATGTGGTGGAGGAAATTGGGGAGACGTCACGGGAGGAAGAGCGTGGGCGGGATGCGCTTGAGCGGGAGAAGGAAGGACCGGCGGTGGCGGACTGGTCGGCAGGAGGCGTGGGTAGTGCGGAAGAAGAAGCAGGCTGAGTACGGAGATTAGGATAGGAAGAACGCGGTGGCAGAGTCTGTGAGTCAAGTTCGTCTTCAATTATAGCCAGAAGCCTCTTTACGGAGCTGTGCAGAAATAAGAGGGGGAGAACCAGACGCAAGTGGAGGGAACATCATACCCGATGAGATTGAGCTGTATGATGATCTTCCATATCGGCGTCTCGCTATGAAAGTACGTGGGACAAAACGCGAGCTGAAAGTCTAAAATAGAAAGATGAGGCTGAGCGCAAGGGAGTGTGACAAGAGTGACGCACTCCTGAGCATGGTGGACTTGCCCGACTCTGCCTGGCCTGCGTTGGGGTGAGAGAGAATCGGGTGCGGGAAAGGAGAGACGGACCGAGAAGGAGGACTTTGATGGCCTTTTTGCGCTTCTCGTAGAGTTTCTTTGAGCGTTCGATGGCCTCGTCGATTTCGCGGGACACCCTCGAGGCCTCCTGTTGCTGGGCGATGCGGTTCTGCTTTTCCTCTGGGGATTCATTCGGCGGAGGTCTGAAAATGGCGGACCACGAGTCGTCGTCTAATTTCTCGAGGGAAGGCGCGCGATAAGTGATCATGACGGTGACGACGACGACGAGGAACGAAATTGGACGGGCGAGTAATAAGGAATCCTCTGCC
The DNA here is from genome assembly GCA_038090255.1 of Austroboletus niveus. NCBI lineage: Eukaryota > Fungi > Basidiomycota > Agaricomycetes > Boletales > Boletaceae > Austroboletus > Austroboletus niveus. The sequence continues at coordinate 9,072 of JBBPMJ010000730.1, read as the reverse complement.
CCAAATCGGGTTCCATTGGTAATCAAGATCGAGATCCATCCACCATTCCGGCCGGTCCCGCCTGATTACGACATCCCCTCTCTCCTCGAAACATGTTGGCAGCGGCGACGCTGGCCCTAGAAGATTCCTCGTGAACCCTCGAGCTGTTGGGATGACCGCACTACACACCTAAGAAATAAATAATATCTCCCGTCAATCACCATCCATCATCAACCTGCCTCTGCCGTCCTGCCCACAGCCTTCCGGCTCACTGACATTTCGCTGCAAATCCTTTGCAGGCACACCGCCGCCGTTACTCTTTGTGCACTGCTTGTACTCTTCTGCCGCGAGGTGCGTGAGAACGCACCAACGCGCCCTCTTAGTAATACTCTTAGATCGTCCAGATAGTACCGGCTCACTTGAGCCTACACCTGTTGTCTAGTGTCCAGACTCAAGCAGAGCACATCGCGTTCTGCTCAACTCTATCACGCTGATCCACGTGCTATCGGGAAGAAAAAGTCTCGCTCAAATACCGCCTTCGCTGTCCCAAGCACAGCTGCACTCCAAAAATACGACGGTTAGTCCAACTTTCACGAAAATTACGTATACTCAATTACCAAATCCTCTTGAACCTTTTTTTTTTCCCTTTGTTGTCATTGCCACCGGCAATGACACATTGTCATGTGCCGCGTGGTCTTCATGTCAGGGAAAGTGCAGCAACATTGAAGGGTTTCAGTTGCACATCAGGTCACTTATTCTCCAGGACAACGAATACATCCTATATTACTTCTGTGCCGGTTTCAACGAACTCATGAATCGATTTTACAGACATGCTACACTGCTACGTATGCAACCGATCATACCGACGGATCAACGTTCACGCGTATGGGGTTTGATCATCAAACCATCTTGTTCTGCATTTGCTAGCCGCACTTGTCGTAACTTGAGGCAGGAAAGCTACTTGGGTGAGTATGTAAGTTTTGATTGGACGATGCGTTCCTGATACGGCAAAGTGCCAGGGGAACTCAAACACGAACGCGACCGTTTCAACACATGTACCGACGCCTAGTCTCCGTGTGGCCTTGGCGTTCACCAAACACATCAATTACCGAACAGGTCCGTGTATCAGGTATTGTCGCGTGCCAGTAGTTACTTTCTTTACCCGAGTGGACAAGCATTGATGAAAGCACGTGCATTTACGAGCGGTGCGATGAAACACAAACGGCGGAGAAGGTTGCAACAGAATTGAATTATGTAGCGTCACAGCAAGAGTCGCGCCAAGGTTTCAACGAAGAGGTAAATATGTAGACGTTGGTTTTGCATGCGGCCTGTATAGCTCCCTGAGTTGATATAATGATCCCTTGGTCCCTATACAGGATGGGTTGCTTGTGTACGACCATGGTCTTTTTCGTAACGGTTCCCCGCGACCCTGCAAGCTACGTGTCAGGAACTAACGGAAACTTATCGGAGTCCGAGGAACATGGATGAGGACTTCGGAGGTGTCGAGCACAGCACTGCGGATAATGATTTGGACAGAGGCGGAGCCTTGTGCACTTGACAAGTTAATTATGCAAATCAAATCTGAGGCCCTTACTGATCTGAGTACCGGTCGCTCACACTACAGCTTAGCCGTAGATCGTTTCATTCGAAAAAGGCTGTCAGAGCCGACGAACCCGTCCAGCTGACCAAGATGTAATTCAGCCGCACGCTGAGCTGTCTATCACTTCATCATCGACGATGACGACACGTTCGACCCTTGCGAGTACCGACCTGTCATTCGGAGTTTTTTCCGTTTGACTTTTCTCTTACTTGGCGGAATGGACTGATTATACGGATGCATATCGATAGTCGAAAATTGGAACGGACCCGGTCTCATAAGCATTTATTCATCATCTTTGTTTTATTTCAAGTTGAACTTGGGCCCTTGGAAAGTTGGACCTTTTGACTAAAGTTCCGCAAGTCAGCCTGGATGAAGGATGTTCCGGACCTTTCGGGGGAATCCGAGAACAGACGTACAACTCCACAACGTGCCTGAAGCTTCTACTTACGAAATCATGCCTATCAAGACAGTCATTATACAGCGCGTGTGTATGTGGTACTCGTTCAGAGACGTACGTTTTTCAATCCCCCAGATCATACCAGATGAGTTGTATTTAGCGTCATATCACGGGACAGGCGCAAATAGAATTGCGGGTCATTCGTGCGGGCAAAGTGTTCACAATGATGTCCCCGGTCCGGCGGCCCGCCTCCCGTCAGGCACACGTATACTCGAGTATTCCCCACACGGTGAACCCCTCTTACTTAAAAGTCGCATGGAAGACGCTGCCAACCTCGACGTCCTGCCACCCCGCACTCTCATGCCGTCCGTCTTCTACTTCAAGAATATCCGGGTGTACTGTGAGTGGTCGGAATTTTTAGGCGCGTTTGCCGACGAATAAGTTTTGTGCGTTTAGGGCTCGCCTTCGTGGCTTATTGGGGTATCGTGCTGTTTGGCTATGACACGTAAATCTCAGCGTCTAATTCGGACGAAAATTTTCGTAGCTCACGTTCTGATAGAGGAATCGCTGGTGGTGTTGTAACTCAGACCTACTTTGAGACACATTTTGGAATCATCAGCCCGGATGGCTCGATCGACCAGGCGCAAGACGTGAGGGTTTCGTCCAACGTCGTCTCTGTCCTCCAAGCCGGTGCCTTCTTTGGTGCGCTGGGAAGCGCCCCTCTATCAGGTGCCCCACACGTTCTCGTACGTGATTTTCCAAGTGACCGTCTTTTCTAGCGCGTTTTGGACGGCGATGGACCCTGATCGGGTTCACCCTCGTGTTTGCTATCGGCGCCGTGAGTCTCGACAGATCGATTTTTCCTCGCTCACGTTGTCACAGATTCTCACCACTGTGGCCGGCGGAAGTCGTGGGATCGCATACATTTACGGAGGACGCGTCGTATCGGGTCTTGGCATTGGCGGTATTTCTGCGGTTGCGCCGGCGTATGTATCTGAATGTTCGCCCAAACAAGTGCGAGGAAGAATAACCGGCTTGTTTCAAATCATGGTGGCGATCGGTGTCACAATCTCCTATTTTATCAACTGTAAGCTATGCTTGCGGTCTTTGTTTATCTTTTTCTCATGTGGATCGGTGTATTCAGTCGGGGTTGGGATACACATGGCTGATAGCCCCAACGTGTGGAGAGTTCCGTTTGGGTTTCAACTCGTGCTCGCTGGGATGATGTTTTTTGGATTATTCACCGTCAAGGTGGGGAGATCACGGTTTAATCCGGCTCTAGCAGTAGCTCATCCCGGCCAGGAATCACCGCGTTGGTTAGCGTCCAAGGGACGTATTGAAGAAGCAACAGCGAATCTTGCATACCTGCGGAGAGAACCACACGACTCACCTATTGTCAGGCATGAAATGGCGGAGATCGAGGCTGCCATCAAAGAAGAACGCGAAGCGCGACGGGGTCTCGGAATAAAAGAAGCGTTCTTTGGGCGAAGCAACTTTATCCGATTCGTTATCGCGTTCATCATTTTTGTTTTACAGCAATGGAGCGGACAGAATTCCGTCGGATATTATGCGCCGCAGATATTCACGTCGGTGAGCGAGCGGCCGTTTTCGTCCCGCCTTACCGTAAGGTAACACTCAGACGTGACCCCAGATTGGCTATACAGGACAAAAGAACTCGCTCCTCGCCTCAGGCATCTACGGCGTCGTCAAGATCATCGCGACCGCCGTCTTTGTCTTTTTCATGGTCGACAGTCTAGGACGCAAATTGTCGCTGTTCATCTCTGCGCTCGGTATGGGCGTCACGTTCTTCATTATCGGGGCGGTTCTCAAGACGCACCCACCCGTTGTAAACGTGCACGGCGGACCCGCGCCCGCGTCCAAGGCCATGGCCGCGATGCTGTACATCTACGTTTGTTTTTACTCGATGGGATGGGGACCGCTTCCGTGGGTGTACGTGTCGGAAATATTCCCGACGCGAACGCGGCATTACGGGATTGCGTTTGCTTCTGGGACGCAATGGCTCTTTAGTATGTCGATCGACCGGCTTCTTCTCGCTATCAGAACGCTGACGCGTCCTAGACTTTGTCGTGTCCAAGTTGACGCCAACGATCGAGGCGGATTTGGGGTACAAGCTGTTCATGATGTTTGCTGCCATCAACGTGGGCGGTATGGCCGTTTTTTCTCTGTGAGGCATGTGTTATTGGTCATGACTGAGTGTGCTGACGTGTCTTTTTTCTTCTTTATTGCTTGGCAGGATGATTCCCGAGACCAAGGGACGGAGTTTGGAGGAGATGGACGTTGTATTCGGGGCGGTGAGCTCGGAGGAGCGGGAGGCGTTTATTCGGAGGGAGGTACTGCGGGGCGAGGACCGTGACGACTTGTGGTCGGCGTCGGAGGAACAAAAGGTGTGATACGCGCTTCGCGTATTAGTGATATCATCATGTATGTTTTTTCCTATCTTTTTCCCCCAGTCATCGCCGTCGTCATCAAATTGGCACGCACGCTTCAGGGGTGTACTAGTACGTATATTTATTACTTGGGGTTGCACTCATCGACGTCCGCGTAGTCATAATCTACTCGTCGACGACGAGCAACATATATCCATATCACACACCGTATACCGCCCGCGCGTTCCTGTTCGCCCACCGCATAACGTCCGCTGCACTGAACCTGCCGATCACGTTCGCGGTGCACTCGGCAACCCACGGGATCATTGCCGTGTGGCAGAGCGGTAGCCTTTTACCCCTGAGATTGGGAAGGGATGCGTACAAGTTGGAAGGGACCATGTACGGCGCGTCGGTCTCAAGAAGGATGCGAGGTCCGTCGTCCGGGTTTCGGGTGGCGGCGGTGGCGGCGACGGCGGAGATGACGGCGGAAGTGGTCGTGGTCGCGTCGCCATCCGTGCCCGTCGACATGTGACGAACGAGCTCGGCGGTATTGAGATTGGTCGGGTAGGAGATGACGCCTGTGATACCAATGTAGAGGTTTGGAAAGTGGGCCAGGAGCCGTCGTGCAAACGCCGGTGAGTCAGTGAAACAATGAACGTGGATCTGCGCGCAGAGTGAGTGAGCGATGGGGAACCTGAGCCGACGAGGGAGCACACCTTGTGATCAGCTGGTACGTGTTCCTTGAGCAGTCTCTCCGTGTCGTCTTCTGCCTCGCGGGTGTGTATGGTCAGCGGCTTGCCGAGGGCGACGGCGCGCTCGAGTTGTCTTGCAAAGACGCGTTGTTGGACGTCGCGGGGCGAGTTGTCGTAATGGTAGTCGAGGCCGATCTCACCCCACCCGACACAACGGGGGTGAGCCATGGCTTCGAGACTGGGGACGTCGGAGAGGTGCCGAAACAGGGCTTGATGGGACTCACATCGATTGCTCGACCGCGTCGTCATACCGCTTTGCATCGTGTCTAGAAGTGGGACCGTGAGCATGAGAAAGTATGAAAAGGATCTGGGATACGCACGGGTGAACACCTGTCGGTAGTAAGGGTCAGATTCCCTCCCCGAGAACAGAACATGTAGACTTTGAACACACCCATCACGAACCAATACTCGATCCCAGCCCACCTAGTCGCCCTGTCTTCTTCACCGAGCGCCGAGTCTGCGATCTCCTTCCATACAGGCGGCACTGGAGCGTCGCACCACACGTCGACGATCGCGTGCACGTTCCGCGAGCGATAGAGTCCCTGCACAAAGTCCCAGATGGTGTCGAATTTGCCTGTGGGGTATTTGCTCTTGTAAAAGGCAAAGGTGGGGACGAGGTGTGTGTGCGTGTCTATGATCGGGGTGGATGCGGGTGGTGCGGGGAGTGCGAGGTGTGATTCGTCGGGGACGTTTTGTTTCTTGTTTTTTCCCATCTTTGATGTGGTGTGAGCGGTGCGGTGTCGTGGTAGTGCGAAGCTGAGGACGCCGCGTCTGAATGTTGCTAGTCCAACTTGACGGGAAAACATCAACGAAGAGGTATGCTGACATACAGAGTACCACGCTAACTTTTTTTTCAGTCTCTTCGATGTCGGTCGTGCGCTTAGGCGAAAGTACGGCAGCGGTTCAATTGCTTGCTTTTTGGATCAGTGTCCATAGCGTGCAGACTTCTTCACTTTTAACTAGGACGACGAAGGAGGGTGCCATCTAGTTGGCAGGTGCGCCCCAGCAAGCTGAGAGCTCGGACTGATGTTTGTGATTGAGTTAGATTGATTCAACTTTATACCCCCTACCCACGTCTGAGCTCGCCGACGATGAAATCAGACTTGGTGGCAATCAGAATGTTGAACAAGCCACTTTAATCAGTAACTTTGCGACCCAAAAACTTGAAGGTAGTTGCAGGACCTCGAGTTGGCACTCGTCCTCCAACGGGTTGCATTAAAACTCTATCCTCCTGCCAGGCATCCCGATTGAGCCCAATGGTTCACAGGAAAATATTGCAGCCTTCCTTTAGACCCGACTCCACCAACTCGGAGCGCCATTTGTTCTCGAGGAGGCAGTTGTTCTAGAACGAAGTGTGTTGGAACTTTGTCTCTCTGGGCATCCTGACCTATTCCTTTCCTCGGAAACCTGGCAAATTCCCTCTGTACTCGTTTTAAACTACTCAAAACCTTGGCAGATCTCGAAGAGGCCACTATCCTGCAGCGGAGTGCGTCAAATCTTTGCCCGCAAGGACATCCTCAACGAGCTACTTCGCTCGCCAACATTGCAGCCTGCCTCTGCACCCGTTTCGAGCTGATCGAGGAATTATCTGACCTCGAAGGGGCTCTCGTGCTTGACCGTACTGCATTACAGCTTCGCCCGCATGGTCACACCGATCGGGCTCTTTCTCTCAGACACCTTGCGGATTCCCTCCATACTCGTTATAATCAGCTTGGTGCACTCTGACCTCGAAGAGGCCCTTGCACATGAGCACGATTCGTTGGAACTTTGCCCACCGGGACATCCTGATCGAGCTCGTTCTCTGAACCGAACCGTAACTTCCCTCCACACCTGACCTCGAATGAAGCACGTTGGAACTTCGCCCCCAAGGACATCCTGTTCGAGCTGCCTCACTGTACAACATCGTGACTTGTCCCCATGCCCGTTTCACCAAGCTCAGGTCCCTGTCCGACCTCGAGGAGGCGCTTGCGCTTCAGCGGGCTGCATTAGGACTTTGGCCTCTGGAGCATCCTGAACGAGCCTTTTCGCTGGAAAACCTGGCGAATCACTTCTATATCCGTTTTTTAACAAGCTTGGAGCGCTTCCAGACCCTGAGGAGGCGATCTCTCTGGAGCAGAGTGCCTCGGCACTTTCCCCCAAATGGCACCCAAATCGAACCTTGTCCCCGGGTAGTCTTGCATGGTGCATCCATGCTCGGTTCAAGCATTCGGATGCTCATAATATCTCGGACTTTGATGAAACGTTCAGTTTGTTGTCTCAACTCTCCGACGTTGGCCAGAAAGTCCTCATGGGCGATCTTCAATGCGCCAAGCAAAGAATATAAACAGCTGAAGAATACAAACATTACACGACAGTGTTGGCTTACCAGACGTTTTTGCGCCTCCGTGTTCACTATCTCGCCACCTTGCCATTCCCACTGCATCTTGAATTGTTCAAATAACGCTTGAAAAATATATCAATCGATCGATACATTTTCGGCTTGTGTTCTGTATGGGAATCTCACCCTGGCAGTGGAGTTACTAGAACAAGGTCGTGGGGTCTTATGGGGTCAGCTGATACATCTTCGTTCTCCCCTCGAGGGCCTCTGAGGATAGAGGCAATGAGTTGGCAGAGATTTGTTTCTCGGTTGACCTCTCTGCTTCGCACGGTGCCAGATGGCCTTCCTAGCGGGTCCGTAGTCTCAGCCTTCAAATGCAGGACGTCGTCACCCAAGTTCGCGAGTTACCTGGATTATATCCAGCCCCCAGTCTTTACAGATCTCCAGATGGCAGCTGCTGGCGGTCCGATTATCATCCTTAACGCGAGCCAATACGGCTGTAATGCCTGTATCAGACCGAGATCCAAATCATGTACCTCTCAAAACTACCAGGGATCGCGTCTTTGAGCTGGAGTTGGCAGTTCGCTCCGAGCATTGTATCCTACGGCAAATCATTAAACGTCATGAGGGATTTTGTCATTATCCTGCGAGAACTCTGGGACGATGCCGTTTCCCCGATCTGCAAGTCCTTGAGACGTTCTGCCCTCCTCGATCACGCACCTGGTGGTGCCCGACCGCCGAGTTCTGCCTTCTCCCGTTACACGCTGCCGGCTCGTATAGAAAGAACCTATTGAACTTCTCCGATTTCCATATCCCTTCCAACGATGACAGCACTCATTCGTGCCCGACAGAAAATACGGTCGGACATACCCAGCGAACGAGATCGTTTTCTGCTTGTAGGACAGGCGCAATCTCCCGGACAAGATAAACTAGAGTCTGTGAGGGCCGAATTGGACAGTGTAGCAGAACACATCGGATCCGCTGTGACCGTGACCCGGATTCAAGACGAAAAGGATGCCACCGTCGTCAAGATCAGCGCTCAAGTGAGCGCGCACGACCTCGTTCATTTTGCGTGCAACGGAATTACGGACCAGACACGTCCGTTCGAGTCAGGGCGTGCCATGGGCGACGGCCTACTCACGGTCGAGCACGTCTTGCGATACGACATGGAAGACGCACGGTTTGCCTATCGCTGTGTGCCACACGACCATCGGCGACGGAGCGTCACCTTACAGCGGCCTGGCTATTTGCCGGGTTCAGATCAGTGATCGAGGTAATGTGGGCGGTGGACAATGAGCAGACCAAAGAGGTGGGGCGGAAGTTTACGCGCACATGTTGGATGTGGACTGTATCATGGTCGAGCGGCTATGGCGTCACACAAGACGAGGAGGTGTCTGTTTGCGCGTTCGAACAAGGTTCCGTTTGATCAGCGGATTCTCTATGTTCACATTGGTGCCTAGTTGTGAAATTCGTTGAAATCCGAACGCTGGAAGATCCTCTCGTGGTCAAGTGAGAGGTAAGTCATCGGAAAAAAGTTTCCATGGTCCGATTTTAGTTCGATTTTTGTGCTTACTGAAACAAAATCGTTGGCGTTTCGACTCGATTCGAGTCCGGTTCAGGCTGGCGGAAATTTTAGGATG
>JBBPMJ010000729.1:0-15614 GCA_038090255.1 Austroboletus niveus | reverse complement strand
ATTGCGCAACCAGTGGCGATGTGGAGTCATATGGGATGTAGCTCCGGTGTCAGCATTCCAATCATGGTCTGCATCGAGCTGGAGTGGGGAGAATGGGTCCGAGGGATCACTGGATCGAAGAGAGGTGTTCCCAGCACGTTCCAGGATGTCATGGGATGCGAGAGCAGTGGTGGGGACATCAGGACAATGCTGGGGGATAGTGTAATGGGATTTAGGATGGGATGAGACCATACTAATGCAATGTAGACCAGAGATAGTCGGTTTAAAGCGAATAGGCACCAAGTAGAGGTGGTTCGAGTTGGTAAGTCCGAGCAGAGTAGTGGACAGCAAAGATAGCGCTTCTAAAGCGCGGGGCTCATAACCTGTTAACAGCTGGATTGACACAGCTGGAGTTCACTGTCAGAAGCTGATGTATTCAAGTAGGAATAGGTAGACATACCTGGAGTTCACTGTCAGAAGCTGAGGGACATAGACAGTGAACTCCGGGCTACATCCAGAGCGCTACAATAACACTACACAACACTATCACGCCACTAGGCGTGACTCACTAGCCTAGAGCGTGACTCACTAGTCTAAAGCGTGACTCACTAATGTAGGTAGGAGTGCACAATCACAAGGTTAACATGGAGGCCTCCAATTTAGCTTCTGGAGTTGGTTTAGTGGCACATGCTTTGGATGCCCAAGAAGTAGACTTGGAGCAATCCTTTGCGACATGACCACTTTGGCCACAGAACATGCAGAAATTATTGTTGAAGCATCATTTTTATTTGGCAGTGATCAGCTTACCATCCTTATTCAGCTTCAATGAGAGGTTGGGTTTTGGTGGAGAGGTGTAAGAGGAGTTGGAGGCAGGAGATGTAGTGGCAGACTTATTAAGATCGGATCAGACTTGGCAGATGAACTCCATAGGAGCTCTGTGAATCTTGATAAAAAGGGGATAGAGTGGGACTTTGGCTTCAGTGACTCAGAGCAGAATGCTGCACCCTTGTTGGATCATTGATGGTCTCAGATCTCAGAGGAGCAGAAATAGGGAGAGCAGGAGAGAAGACAGGGGGGGTTTGAATTGTCTGAATTGTCTAGATTGATAACTAGCTGAAGTACAGGTAACATGACAGGAGTATATATACAGAGATCAGAGGCGGTGTACAAAAGCAATGATGGGAAATGAGTAAGCAGAGCCAGAGAAATGGAGATGAAAGGAGAATATAAGCGGAGCTGTGCAGGCACAGGATTGGAGAAATCTAAGAGGCAAGACTAAGACATAATTAGAACAAAGCATAACATAACTAGAATATACAAAAAGTGGAGAAGCAGAGAAGCAGAGGAACAAGGAAGCGGAGAAGCGGAGGAGTGTAGAAGTGGAGGATCAGAGGAGTGGAGAAGGATTAGAATTAGAGATATGACAGACTTGCCCTTATGATTGTTATGATTGTTGGATTTGTTACTGCTGGACTTGTTGTTGTTACACTTGTGCAGTGTCCAGTCTCAGTGTGTCCTCAAAGATGACACAAAGTCCTATAGCAATCCTGGAGGTTCTCTGCTGAGACTTGAGACTCAGGCAGAATAAGACTAAACACTGCATATAATTGCACAGATCTAGCTACTGAACATACATGATAATCGGTAAGTATTTATACAGCTCGGAACCATCTTGGAATGGGAAGGAGATGGAATGGAGCACATGATACACTACAATGGCCTCATGGAGCAATGGATAGGAATGGAATAACACTACCATCAAAAGGGGGATGGAAGAAGGAGTGGAGGTCTGTGATGAAAGTGACTCTTGGAACACATGGCTTATACTACAAAAGAGGAATGAGAGAGGAACATGGTGAATCAAGAACAGAGATCTCCATATGACCATATGGAGCATAGTCCTCAGGAAATAGGGTTCAATAACATTCTAAGAGTAGTCCATCTTCAGGTCTTCATTCTGATTGAAGAGTTGTGAAGTGTTTCGAAGTTTCTGAGATTCTGGAACCTTTGAAATTGCGGGAAGGTAACTCGGAGCCATTGGAACCACAGAAACTGATTTCAGAACCTTCGGAACCACTGGAATTGTGCTTACTTGTAACAGTTGTTGAATGAGGACTTGTTATCAGAGGATATTTTCTGGAAGCTGGAAGGCTTCCATTGATGATTGACTTTGGACTTGCGCTTCCAATAGTGCATGTCAATAGACTGTGCAAGATGTTGGAGATTGGCAAGGATGTCAGGCTTGCTGATGCAGGAGACTTCATCCTTGATCTGATCTGGGAGACCATTGTAGAAGTGGTGCTGAAGTGCACTACTACCATAGTCCCAGACTTGAGAAGTGAGTTGGTTGAATTCTATCATGTACTTGTTAATACATTGGATGTCCTTCATTGTCAGATTATCTAATTGGTGTTCTGCATCTCCGACTGGGTTGTGTGGGCCAAAATTTCCTTGCAACTCAAGTACAAAGTCCCTATAACTATCTATTCAGACTGGACAGATGTTGGGGTCTCTGATGTTGAGAAGGTCAGGTTTGAACCAGTTGGAGGCCATGCCTTTCAGATATGACTGCACATATGAGATTTGGCACAATCAGTCCAGAAGGCTCTAGGACAGTCCTAAAAGTTGAGTTCACATTGGATCAGGAAAGTCCAGAGTTTTCATGGCTCTGTACCATTGAACTGGTCAGGTTCACGAATCTTGGTGCACTGACTGCCGGAGTCTTCAGAGTGACAGTTGTTGGACTGAGAGAGCCTGCAAATAGTGTTGGCCAGATTAGCCAGAACGTTGGCAGGATCATTCTTGTTACTGCTATCAATGTCTGGGTCATTGCCAGAATTCCTCCTGGGACCAGGTGAGCCAGGTGGTCCAGGAGGATCATGACCTGGTGGGCCTGGGGGATCACCGGAGAAATTATCATTGTCCTTGTATTTCAAGTCAGGGTCTGTGTTGTCAAAGCTATCATCACTGGAGTCATTTCCTCGAGAAAGAAATTGATGAGGAGGTGGTGGCATCCAATAACCATCCGGACCAGCTATCTCTGGTAATTCATCATCCTCAGGGATTTCCTCGATGTATGTGTGAAACAGAGGAGTGCAGATGTGAGGAGCTGGGCAATGGTTGGAAAAGCTCCAGAATTTGACTTGTGAAGAATTATGAGGAGGAAGGGACTGTATGGGTTTGCCTGGGCAGTTGCTCCTTGTTCTTGTTCATGATGCAAATGAGAATGGGTCTGCATTGTATGGGTAGGCATGAGCAATTGTCAGATATTGTAGGAAGGAAAGGGAAGTAAGATGTGAGGAACTCAAGACAAGTTCAAGTTCAAATATACTGTTAAATCTGATCCTGCAGAGGTCCAGGTAATCTCCAGAGTGCCGGAGGTATATGGTTTGGAAAGTGACTTCAGCTTCACCTTATGTGGTGTGCCCTTGTTCAAGTCCACTGTTGCTAATTTACAAGAGGGACAGAAGTCAAAGGGTCAGAGGGTTGGAGGTGAGTTGTCTAGACTCAGGTGAGAGAACACCAATACAAGATCAATGGTGGAGGAGGTAAAGCAGGTGATTAAATCAATATTCGAACTGAGATCTAAACTAAGGGTACATGGGTTTATATACGGAGGTCAGAGTTCCGAAGAAGAAAAGACTAGAGTCATGAAACAGAGAATACAAAGGACTGCTACTGTACCGGCAAGTCACACAGCTGGGGCTGTGCTTCCTTGTCTGAGCACAAGAGTGTAGAATGGAGACTAATTAAGTAGTGAACAAGGAAGTATAAGAAAGTAACATAAGTATAACATATAGGAAATAAACATAGAATCAGATATGGAGGAAAGGACAAGAGACTGGGGAAGACTTAGTGATGGAATGTTCCAACTCTGGAGTAAGATAACTGGAGGCGGTCATATGTATGACCTCAGAGATAACCAGAGGGGACTTGGTCAAAATCTGAGATATGACACCACCTCAGAGATTCTAGGCATTAAAATCAATCAAGACTGCTCCAAGCACTCCCTCACCATCTCCCAGGATCAGTATTGCATCAACATGTTGTCATGCTTTCATATGGCCAATTGCAAGCCTGTGACAATGCTGGTGGATCCAGGACTTTGTCTATCTTGTGAGCAATGCTCCTGGACCACAAAAGAGCACAATGTCATATGTTCTGTGGATTTTGGAGATGCCATTGAATTCTTGCAGTATCTGACATGTGATATCACATTTGCAGTAGGTCAACTTGGATCATTCACATCTGTTCCAGGTATAATCCATTGAAATGTGATCAAACATCTATTTCACTATATCCAGGGCACTCTGAACCATGGTATCACCTATTTCCCTGCTCCCTTGACTCCAGCAATCTTTTCTACTTACTCTGATGCAAATCATGGTGATTGCAAAGACTCTGAATGGTCTACTAGTGCATAAATTATCAAGATCAGAACTGGAGTTATTTCCTGATGTCCAAGCACCAAACCATTGTCACTATGTCCACTACTGAGGCAGAATATGTCACTGCATGCAAAGCTGGCAAGAAGATTATCTGGATGTGCAAACTCTTGCAGGAACTGGGTTTTGATGCATAGTGACTCCATAAACCCTTGCAATAACTAACCCTAATGTGCACTGCAAAAACACATGGGAATTAAGCTTAGCTTTAGTGTGGGAAAATGTAGTACTAACCCTTGGCTACAATATTGGTCCCTGAGTCATGTAATAAAAATAAGCTGGGGTGAAGATATGCTTATTCTAAAACAGCTATGTCATTGCAAGAGTTTATGGACTTTTGATGGGGAGTAAAATGATCTCAATGAAATAAAGAGATAGCTGGCTTCATTCAATGCTACAAACAAAGATACACATATAAACATTACATCTGAGTTTGAAAAAGTTCACACACATCTTTATTCCCTACTGCTATTACCATTAGATCTCTCTCTGCTACTCAAAAGCAAAATATCTTGGCTATGCTTGATTCTGGTCATTCTACTTCCTTCGTTGCCTCTACCACTGGTGTCCATCTCTCTACCATCTCTAGGCTTCATTCTAAAGAGCATTCCCACTTGCCAAAGTCCACTGAAGGTCACCCATCAAAGCTTTCCTCTGCTAATGTCTGCCATGCCATTCATCTCATCTCTACTCATAAGGCAGAAAATTCTGTCCAAGTGACCAAAACTCTTTCCAATATCATCAACCAATATCTTCACCCAAATACAGTGTGCCAGCACTTGCACAAAACTGGTATGAAAGCTGTGGTGAAGAAGAAATGCCCTATTCTTTCTGCCAAGCATTGCAAGGCAAGAGAGGACTTTGCCTATGCTCACAAGGATTGGACTTTAGAGGATTGGAAGAAGGTAGTGTGGTCTGATGAAACTAAAATCAATTGCCTGGGGTCAGATGGACACAAATGGGTGTGGAAAAAGCCAGGAGAGGGTTTCAGTGATAGGCTGGTGGAGGGAACACTCAAATTTGGAGGAGGTTTCTTGATGATGTGGGGGTGTATGACTTGGGAGGGTACTGGATATGCTGTCAAGATTGATGGAAGGATGGATGGAGACTTACACCTTCAAATTTTGAAGGATTAGTTTCAAGATTCTCTTCAACATTATGATTTTAATCCTTTTTAAGTCATCTTTCAGCAAGACAATGACCCCAAGCACACCTGCAAGAAGGTCAAGGAGTGGCTAGATCAGCAAGATTTTGAGACCATGGTATGGCCTGCATATTCTCCTGATCTTAACCCCATAGAACATCTGTGGGGTTTCATCAAAAGAAGGCTTGCAGAGTATGAACATCTCTCTAATGGTATTCTGGAGTTATGGGAGAGGGTTAAGGTGGAGTGGAATAAGATACCAGCTGCAGAGTGTCAGAAATGATTGAAAGCATGCCTAGAAGGATTCAGGCAGTGCTTAAAGCAAAAGGTGGCTATACCAAGTACTAATATTGCTTAATACCCATTTCTTTTTCAAAAGTCCATAAACTCTTGCAATGACATAGCTGTTTTAGAATAAGCATATCTTTACCCCAGCTTATTTTTATTACATGACTCAGGGACCAATATTGTAGCCAAGGGTTAGTACTACATTTTCCCACACTAAAGCTAAGCTTAATTTCCACATGTTTTTGGTGCACTGCATTAGAGTTAGTTATTGCAAGGGTTTATGGAGTCACTGTAACTAAACCATCTGTACTTTATATGAACAATCAATCTGCTATTCAGGTGGCCAAACACCCAGAGCATCATGGGAGAATGAAGAACTTATGCCCTATACCTTGCCCAGCCATTACAATATTGAATCACAGAATAGAGCCATCACCATTCCACAAATTTCTGGGAGTGATAATAGATCAAGAACTCAAGTTAAAGAACATATACATAGCATACACAATAGCCAAGGGAACAAAGTACATCCTCACATGTGGCTGAATGACCTGGGTGTTGAAAGGCATCCAGGAACACTTGATGAAAAAACTATACAAAGGTGTGGCCATCCCAAAGATGCTGTATGCAGTTGAAGTGTGGGGACCAGCACTGGCACAAAAAGGGAGGGGTAAAAAAGCAAATAAATGGGGGGCCAGAGGAGTTGCCTGATGCATAGAAATGGTCCAAAGGACCACAGCAATTCAGGTAACAGAAGGCATGAAACATTGGCAACGGACCTACTAATAGCACATAGCAACTTCCTACCAGCACATTTCCTCATATGCAAGCACTGTGCCAGGGCAACCTTATGCATCACCACCCTCCAACCATCTGACCCAGTGATCAAGGCAATCTGCACAGCTTATAGAGGCCATAAATGTCACCCCTCAGCAGCCCACATATTACAGGCAGCCTTCAAAATCAATCCAAGAAAAATGGAAACCATCCACCCAGTCTGCCATAGCCCAAAGTGGATGCCACCAGTCTCCATTGACATTCCAGCAGATGTCAAGGTGGCCATAGAACATGACACTATACAAGAAGCAGTAATGAATATGATGGCATACTCAAATGGGTCAGACCACAATGGACAGATCAGGGGAGCAGCAATACTAAGATGAAATGGTAGAACCATCAAATGGATAGGGTTTCATCTGGGCTCACAGGAGGAACGCATGGTATATAAAGAGAAACTAGTCGGAATGATACAAGCAATAAGTCTTATATGGGGAACTGATAATTTCCAATCCATGACCATCATGCTCAACAACAAGACATATACAAGCTATGTCATCCCTTTAGTCAGGACCAAGCCACTACCTAGTGGACACTTTTCATGGGGACCTAGAAAACATCCTCTAAAGGCACAACCTGGACAAGAGCACTATACAATGGACACCAGGACATGTGAGTATACTGGGAAATAAACTGGCTGATAAAGAAGCAAAGAAAGCAGCAGGCTGAACCAGTAGCCCAGCCCAGCATTTCCCCCAGTTACTCAAAAACATGAAGGAAGAACTATGAACCCTACCCATCAGCAAATCCACTGCCAAACAAAAGATATATGCAGACATTAAAACCACCAATGGATCAAACTCCACCACCTTGCCAAAACACAAACTGATGACATACATTGATCCCTCCCTTCCATCAAAACACTTCCTAACTTTCATGAAACAATACTCCAAAAAACACATGGCCATCCTCTTCTAGCTGAGAACAGGACACATCTCTCTAAATAAACATCTTTACCATATAAAAAGAGCTGACTCTCCCTTATGCCCAGAATGCAATATACACCCAGAATCGGTTCTTCACTTCTTCATGCACTGCCCAGCATACAGAGATCAATGCAAGCTGCTCCACAAAATGCTAGGGCACTATGTGACCAACCTATCTGTGCTCCTCAATGACCCCAAATGCATACACACCACTTTCCACTTCATCAACACCACTGTCTGCTTCAGAAACATACACAGTAATCTAGCCCTCCAAGAGTAGCAGAGCCTAAGCCCCCTGATAGGTAATCAGAACTCTGGGACCATGCAAAATGGCCCAGAAGTCTCACACCATGCACCACTGAAGTTACTGTGCCACAATATGTGCACCCTGTTAACAGCTAGATTCACACAGCTGGAGCTCACTGTCAGAAACTGAGGTACATAGACAGTGAGCTCTGGACTATATCTAAAGTGCCACATGAATACTACACAACAGTATCACATCACTATGCATGGCTTACTAGTATAGAGCATGACTCACTAATGTATGTAGGAGAGCGATATCATAAGGTTAACACTTCTCCCTGATTGTGCATCTCTGCTATAAGGAATGAAAAGAAGTAGGAAATGAAAGTGAACCAATCTAAGTGCCCACAATGGGTGCAAGTTTGAGCAATTGGCAGAACTGCTGAGCCTTGACTCTAGGTAGCACTTTTGTAAGTAGATCTGCCAGCATTTTACCAGTAGGAATGAAAGTAGGTGAAATAAGACCTTTCTCAACAATATCTTGCAGCTAGTACCAGTGCAAATCCAAGTACTTCATCCTCCCATGGTACTCCAGGTGTTTGGCCACCCAAATAGTGGACTGATTGTCCATATGGAGCACAGATGGTCCAGTTACCTCAAATCTCAGTTCCTGCAAGAGTTTGCACATCCAGATAATCTCCTTGCCAGCTTCACATGCAGCAATGTACTCTGCTTCAGTTGTTGACAGAGCAATGATGGTTTGGTGCTTGAACATCCAGGAAACAGCTCCTCTTCTGATCTTGATAATATATGCACTTGTAGACCACCCAGAGTTCTTGCAATCACCATGATTCACATCAGAGTAAGTGGAAAAGAGTGCTGGAGTTGTTGTTAAGGTTTGAGGGCTTACTGTCACTATACAGCAGACAGGATGAGGGGGGGCCTGATGAGGGGATTCCTTGACAGGAAGGCTAGGGCCATCATAGAGCTAATGATGGATTGAAGGGGGGTCTGCTCAAGGGTCTTTCTTGGCTGAAATTCTGAGGACCATTGAGGATTGAGAGATCAACAGGTCTAAGGACATTGCAGGACTAGTGATGGATCAAGGATACAAAGGAGCATCCACTCAACAGTAGGACAAGGACTAAGGGACCAAGGGCAACCAAGATACTAGGTAGATTGCAGGAGGTCTAAGATAGCAAATACATCTGAGTATCGAAGGTTTATATGTGCAAGCCAATTGGTTAAGGGTAGGGCAAAGGAAGAAAGTGAGTCAGTGATAGAAAGCGATGGAATCACAAAGAAGCTAAGTTACTATGAATGGGTGCGATGGCATCGGAAAGTGGGGCTTGAACAGCGAGGGTCAAGGTCCTTTGGTGTACATGATAAGTAAATGTAAGGAAAAGAAAAGAGGGGTTCAATGAATCATAACATTACCCCCATTGTATGGGTGAGGCTGTGATGAAACCCTAATAGTTATCATGGTGGGACCCAGTCTTGTTATCATCTGCTTCAGTGCTGACAAAGAACTTGTAGTCATCTGCTGCCAGTAAGGAGGGAGGGGGAGTGGAAATCTAACATGAGATCTGGACATTGAGGCATTGTCCAGGTGGAATGGGATGACCTCGGCATGAGAAGGAGGAGTGTGAGGAGTGGGGGGACTGTTGTGTGTTACGATCGCTCTTTTCACTATTTAAAACTCACTCATGGCAGGAGTCGAACTCCTGATCTTCTATATAAGAAAAACCCCTATCGGCACAAGGCCACCGGAACTTAGATGTTTTCCAGCATAACTTATCATGTGACTGCTTACATCAGCAGTCTAGACCACAAGTCACGTGACTTGTCACATATCCAAGGGCTAGAACCTTATCTCTTATCTATGATGTCATGATGACATCACTCCTCATATTTCACATGATGCATGCTTCTTTACTTCTTTCTCTCATGGACATGCTTCTTTATGACTCATGCATGTTTATTAGCCAATCATGTATTTTCTCCTTATCATGGTATGATGTCTCTTTATGGTATTTACACAAACATATACATACAGTAGAATAGTATATAAACTCCAGAACTTCGAGGCTGGAGTCACCAGCTTTGAAGTCTTGGAGATTTCCTCCCATCATTGCTCATAAGAATCCAAAGGGATCATTACCTTTATCCAAAGGGTCAAAGGACCATTACACACCTCTCTACTGCAGGGCATTAGGAGTTGTTTCACTACTTCAAAGCTACCACAGTACCGACAACGGTCTCTGCTGCACAACAAAGATTCCTACTCTTTATTTTACTCTTAGCCGGACTCTCTCAGTGAGGAGGGCCCCAAGATGATGACGTATGGAAGGAGACCACCACATTCCTTTATCGGATTCACATCCCCTGTTTGACAGTGAGCACCGAGGCTCCTGTTGCCTAACTAGTAGAGGAAAGTGGGGGTTAGCTGTACCCTGGAGCAAATACCTAAGGGACGGGACACATTTTCACACTCACTAGAAGTGACCCACAATCAGTCAGGTATCTGTGTGCACATTTGCTGTGCGAGCTCAGCTCCATTAGGATTGGTTCGATTAGGAGACAGGCAGATGCCAAAATAGCATCAGTGCACAAGGCTTTATTAAAAAGTCCATTTAGAAAAGAGTGAAAGAAGCCCTGTCCTAGCAGGCACCCACGACTCACAGCATAGCTATGACTGAGAAGATGATGCATGAACAGGAGACAATGGCCCCTGTATCACCCAGACCGCTAAGGAGAGTCTCAGCAAGCAAAGACCTCAAGGCATTCTTCCAAGGAACCTCTGTCAAAAAGGCAATAGATGCCCAGACAGTAGGAAGCTTCCATGACGCAGAAGAAGACCCTTTTGCAGTCAAAGAACCACAGTCCCCAGAGGACTATAATGTCAACGTCATTGCTCCAGTCCACCTGGAGTTATCTTATTTAGTCAACGAACTGGCTAACATGTCGACCATGACAGCTTAGTTAAAACAGATGGTTGCTGAGCAGACCAAGACAATTAAAGAATTGCAGGCAGCTCAGGAAGCCGACACTGCAACACTCAAAGATGCTGTGCAAAACGTCACATGTGCACATGATAAAATCATGACGGCAGAGCAGTATGTTCTTGCTATGATACAAGAAATGATCACTTCTCGATCTAACCCAAAGGTGATAGTCGAAGAAGAACCCACAGGGTTGGTAAAAGAAGCTGCTCCTGTTTTGGAAAAGAAGGCAGAGGAAGCACTCCCTGCAGCAACATGATGGGCAGACAAACCTGTCACAATCAAGGGAAAAGAAGTATCTTCGGCAGTAGCCGAGATACATGAGGAACCCTCGTAGATATCCAAGGCCAAAGAAGAAAAGAAGTCCACCCTCACATTCATTAGTCACAGACTTGGCATGGGCCGATACACGGAAGCGATCCCATGAACAAGTTCACTGCTCAGGAAGTTGGCATTAATAAAAAACCATGATCTCACAGTCAGAAGCGAGAACCGCCAAGTGGAGGCAGGACCTTCCATTCCCAAAGAAGTCATCAGTGGGCCAAGATCCCTGAGACCCCTAACAATGAGGCCTAGTGCTTCGAATTTGAAAAAGAAGTCAGCCACATGCTTTGCATGCGGAAAGCAAGGCCATTTGGCAAAAGATTGCAGATCACCCAAGCCCAAGTGTAGGGCTTGTGGATGGCAAGGCACCCATAAGGAGGGTTGTTCTTTAGAACTGGCGATGGCCGGCGAAACAAGTCATGGTGCAGTGCCACCTAAAACAATTCAGGAAAGAGGGGCTGTTCAGACACGACCTGAAACATGCCTATGCTGTAAAGTTATCTGGCAAAGGAAGCCAGGACACATTCACAAGTGCCCGCAGTGTGGCACTATCAATCCATTAAAGGCATGACAGTTTGTCGGTGTCTTAGATTGGGAAGAGAACAACAGGAACATTGAGATCCCAGGAGAGGAGATTGATAATGAACTTCTACCAGGAGTTGGAAGATCTGAGGAAGGCAAAGCCTGCAGATCTTGCAAATTCTACTTTGGGCACAGTAACATGTGTTCTTACAAGTCCAGAGCACGGATCAATGAGATTGATCCGAGATCACTCAATCGTTTCCTTAATGTACGCAGAAGATGACTAGCTCATCCTTAGGATAGTTATGAAGATGTATTTACTCCCGAGGAATCACCCATCAAAGGTGACAGGGTTAAGGGTGGTGGGCTAGCCAAAAGCCACTGGGTTAACTTAATCAGGAATGAAGGATACGAAGTTCTCGACGATGATCCAGTGATCCTTGAAACCGAATCTCTACCAAAAGATGGTATCAACATGCGAGAAATTGCTCATATGCGAGTCGAAGAAGAAGCTTCAGACTTCCCTGAAGAGATCTTTGTGCACACAGTTCATCAAAGAAAAGATATAAAAATAAATGTTTCCATTGGCTCAACACCAAACTCTCTTATTTCAGTCGAGGCCCTGCTTGACAGCGGAGCCAACCGGCTTTTCATAGATGAAGCATGGGTCGTGAGACATGGCATCCCCATGAAGAAACTCACATGCCCTATACCAGTATTTAATGTGGACGGATCCAAGAATTCCGCCACAAATATCACATATTCTGCAGACTTGATCATAGAATTTGATGAACACAGGGAAAAGATGATGGCAGAAGTCACCAACCTGGGAGGAACTACCCTGGTCATTGGTTACAACTGGCTGTTATGCCACAACCCTGAAATTGACTGGCAGAAAGACACTGTCAAAATGACACACTGCCCTAGAAGCTGCTATTTATTACAAAATTGTGCTATCTGCATCTGTGATGCTGCAGAAGAAGAAGACGAACAGGAGAAAGCTTGGGAAGGCTACTATGCCTGTGCCGCGCTAGAAGCGCCACCCAAACCTTCTGAGAAGTCTTTAGAAGAGCTTGTACCTGAATGCTATCATAAATGGCTAAAGGTCTTCTCTAAAGAAGAATCTGAATGCATGCCCATAAGAAAACCTTGGGATCATGTGGTAGATTTAAAAGAAATGTTCCAACCCAAGAAGGGAAGGATCATACCCCTGTCTGTGACAGAACAAGAAGAGGTGTCAGCATTTATCAATGACCAACTAAGAAAGGGTTACATATGCCCTTCTAAGTCCCCTCAAACATTACCAGTGTTCTTTGTTCCAAAGAAAGATGGACGAAAGAGGATGGTACAGGATTACTGTTACCTCAATGAACACACAGTGAAAAACAATTATCCACTACCATTGATTGGTCAGCTAGTGGACAAACTAAAAGGGGCTAAACTATTTACCAAGATGGATCTTTGCTGGGGATACAATAACATCCACATCAAAGAAGGCGACGAATGGAAAGCAGCCTTCGTCTGCTTCCACGGTGCTTTTGAACCCTTAGTCATGTACTTCGGGCTGTGCAATTTTCCAGCGACATTTCAAGCAATGATGAATGAACTATTTGCAGATATGGAAGATGTCTGCATAGTCTACATAGACGACCTGATGATATTTACAAAAACGGAATCCCGAGAAGAGCATGAGAAGATTGTACAGAAAGTTCTAGCTTGCCTCGAGGAAAACAATCTATATATAAAACCAGAAAAATGCACATTCTTCGCCGAAGAAGTAGAATTCCTAGGCATGATTGTGGGAAAAGATGGAGTTTGCATGGACGAATCCAAAGTAAAAGCGGTCTTAGAATGGCCAACCCCAAAGAATCTCTGTGGAGTAAGAAGCTTCATGGGATTAGCTAACTTTTATTGTCAGTTCATTGCCGACTATGCTTCTATTGCAAGGCCATTGAATGACCTTACCAAGAAAGATGTTCCATTCATATGGAGTGAAAAATGCCAAGAAGGATTTGATACGCTCAAAAGACAATTCACCACTACCCCGGTGCTAGCATTCCCTGACATTAACTGTCAATTTCGTGTGGAATGCGATGCTTCAGACTACACCACGGTGTCATATCCCAAATTCTCGCTAAGTCCCCTCCGCTCCTTCATGTGCATTACTTCCGCTATTCCACTCCTATGTCCTCTGCTACTCCATGTCCGCTTTACTTCTTGTGCTCATGTATGTTATGTTATGTTTCCCTTTGTTCTCTTCGTAGTTAGTCTCCATTCCATTACTGCGGTGCTCAGGGTAAGGCGCACAGCTCCGGCTGTGTGACTGACCGGCACAGCAGCAGTACTCTGTTTCCTCTGTCACTCTGACCCTGACTTTACTACATTTGGACTTCGACCTCCGTATATAAACCCGCTGTAATATGTCTTAGCTTTTTAGTTTGAATATCAACTTAGTTCCATCCTCTGCTCTCTCCTCCATCATTGAGCTCGTCAACGAGTTCTCTCACTTGAGTCTTGATGACTCTCCTCTGACCTCTGGTTACTCTGTACCTCCGCTCCGCTCCCCTTGTAAATTAGGAACAATGGAACTGGACAAGGGTGCACCACATAAGGTGAAGCCGAAGTCCCTACCCCCTCTGACCAACTCCAGCGCTCCGAAGTTCACTGCCCAGTCCTCAATGGACCCGCACTTAACACATGGGAGCAGTGCTATCTATCCAAAAGGAGGAAAAGTGGCATCTGGTCGCCTACTACTCCCACTCTATGAATGACCAGGAAAGAAATTACCCAGTCACAGATAAAGAACTCCTTTCGGTAATGTGCACATTAGAAACATCAAGGCATTATCTAGAAGGAGCTAGATTTCAGTTCGAGATCTGGAACGATTACCAGAATCTCCAGTGATTTATGGTCAGACAGGATCTGAACTGACGACAAGCACGCTGGGCGCAATACCTATCTAGATTTAATCATATATGGTACCACAAGCCCACAAGTGATGATGGAATTGTGCAAACAACTCGGCATCAAACCTAAATTATCCACAGCTTCTCACCTGCAGACAGATGGTCAGACGAAAAGAATGATCACAGATCTCCAGCAGTATCTCAGGATCTATTGCCATGAAAAGCAGACTGAATGGGCAGATTGGTTACCCATAGCCCAATTCAGTTTTAATACAAAGAAGCAGGCTTCTACACAAAAAGCCCCATTTGAGGTCACCAGGACCTATATACCACGAATGGAAATAGAACCTGGCACTAGTCACGCTCCAGCAGCAGACAAGTTAGCCGATAATATAACATCTATATTAAAGTCCACAAGGGACAACATTGAGTGGGCTTAAACAAAAATGAAGATTCAGGCAGACAAACACCGCTCTAATACCCCAAAGTACTCCATCGGAGATGAAGTGCTTCTATCTACCGGCAATCTCCGCTTGAAGTGAGATTTGTGTAAATTAACAGAGAAGTGGCTTGAACCCTTCAAAATCACACGATGTGTCAGAAATAATGCAGTGCATGTTAACAGCTGGATTGACACAGCTGGAGCTCACTGTCAGAAACTAATGTATTTGAGTAGAATAGCTAGCTAACATACCTGGAGCTCACTGTCAGAAACTAAGGGACATAGACAGTGAACTCTGGGCTACATCTGAAGCGCCACACTAATACTACACAACACTACCATGCCACTAGGCGTGACTCACTAGTGTAAAGCATGACTCACTAATGTAGAGCGTGACTCACTACTGTAGAGCATGACTCACTAATATATGCAGGAGAGCGAAATCATAAGGTTAACACTCCCCCCTGATTGCGCATCTCTCTGCTATAAGGAATGAAATGAAAAGGAAATGAAAGCGGACCAATCTAAGTGCCCACAATGGGTGCAAGTCCGA
>JBBPMJ010000728.1:0-15670 GCA_038090255.1 Austroboletus niveus | reverse complement strand
CTGTCTGTTTCATCCTCAGAGTCCTCTTGAGGAGGGTCTTCCCTGTATCCATAAGAAATGGTGGGCAACTGGTGGGGTGCCTTGCTGCGTGGTAGCAGAGGTATGAGGAGAGCTAGATCTTTTGTTACACTTGTGCAACATCTAGTCCCAGTGTGTTCTCAAAGGCGACACAATGTCCTATAGAAATCCTAGTGGTTCTCTGCTGAGACTCGAGACTCAGGCAGGATGAGACTAAACACTGCATATAATTGCGCAGATCTAGCTAGGGAATATACAAGACAACTGCTAGCTATTTATACAGTTCCAGAACCATCTTGGAACGGAAGGATGATGGGACAGGACACATGGTATATTACAATGGCCTCGTGGATCAATGGTAGGAATGGGATAACACTGCCCTCAAGAGAAGGATGGCAGGAGAAGCGGAGGTCTGTGACGAAAGCAGAGTTAGAGACACATGGCAAGAGCTAAGAAAGCGGAAGAATGGAAGAACAGGGTGAGTCCAGAATGGGAATCTCCATATAACTGTATGGAGCATAGTCTTCAGGGAATAAGGTCCAGTAACATTCCGGGGGTAGTCCGTCCTCGGGTTTCCACTCCAGAGGGAAGAAAGTGGGGGGTTCTGATGGTCCTGGATCCTCAAGTCCCTCGGAGTCGTGCTTACTCATAACACATCCTCATCTTTTTCCAGTGACATTCCCTCCAACATTGCAGAAGCTGGTTGGTCTACAACCACCCCTTGTAATTCCTTACCTGAGGTCAATGACCTGCTAATTCCTGTTTTCCCCCATCCCTGATCCAACACCTCTGCAATGACATGGAAGAAATACCCTCTGTGTGGCCTGGCTTTAGCTGGACCCATCCTGAACCTCTTATCCCTACCTCTGTACTTCCCATTCCTCTTACCCAACATATCTCTAATTGCCCCACTCACCTCTTGTTGTCCATACCCCCTGCTGCACTGCTGAACCACCCCAACTCCCTTAATGAAAATGTCACCACTGCTATTGCCAGTGAACTCTGTAACTAAAGTCTCACTATGACACTTGATGCACACATGGAATCTAACTTCCCCTTTACCCTTATGTATCATCTTTTCCTGATGAACTCCCACATTGCCATCTCCACTGCTACCCCCACTGCCTCTGCTACCCAAGCACTGGCCAACCTCCACATCCATTGACTCCACCAGACCCTGGAATATGACCTTGTCCAACTGATGCATCAGTTAGATATGACAGATTTCCTCATTGACATTGATCAATACCTCCAGAATCTCACCATCACAAACAATATTCATGTCTTTACCCTGTCTGCATCATCTGAATCCCTTATCACTCAAGAAGTTGCCATCCTAGACCAGGTTGACAACTACTGGGCCAGAAACTGTTACAAGTAAGTGAAGTTCCAGAAGTTCCGAAGGTTCCGGAACTTGTTCCCATGGTTCCAACACTTCCAAGATACCTTCCCGCGGTTCCGGAGTTCCAGAAATGTCAGAACACTTTACCACTCTTCAACCAGAATGGAAGCATAAAGACAGACTCCCCCTAGAATGTTATTGGACTTTATTTTCCAAAGATTATGCTCCATATGATCATATGGAGATCCCTACTCTTGACTCACCCTGTTCTTCTTTTGTTTCACTTTTGTAACTCACACCATGCATTCCCAGACTTGCTTTTGTCATGGACCTCCACTTCTCATTCCATCTATTCTTCTGATGGTAGTGTCACCCCATTCTATCCATTGATCCATGAGGCCATTGTAGCATACCATGTGCTCTGTTCCATCTGCTTTCCACTCCAAGATGGTTCTGGGCTGTATAAATACTAGTAGTCATCTTGTATGTTCTGTAGCTAGATCTGTGCAATTATATGTATGCAATGTTTAGTCTTATCCTGCCTGAATCTCAAGTCTTAGCAGAGAACCCTAGGACTTCTATAGGACATTGTGTCACCTTTGAGGACACACTGGGACTAGACATTGTGCAAGCGTAACAGAAATCAGGGAGTCTGGTCCCTTCTCCCTAATCATCCTCACTGCCAGGAAGTATGCTATCAATGCCCCCACCTCAGACATCACTGCCCCCATTGCCCTTTGTACCAGTGCCCCATCTGCCACAGGCAGTCCCCAGGCCATCCCCAAGAATCATGTCCCATGCACCCATGTATCCCTCATGCATTCACTTCTTTCTTGTCGGACTCATCAACACAATAGTCCCCCCACTTCTCACACTCATCATCATTACACCAAAGTCATCCTACTCCATCAGAATAATGTCTGAACATCTGGATCCCTTGTCAGGTCCACACTTTCCCTCCCTCTCTGCCAACAGTGAATGATTATGAGTTCTTTGTCAGCACTGAAGCTAACAACAATGAGACTGGGTCTCATCACAGTGGCTACTAGGTTTTGTCACAGTCTTACCCATACAATGGGGATAATGTTACAATTCATTGAGCCCCCTCTTTTCTTTTCACTACTCTTACTTATCTGTGTTATGATTTACTGGGCCCCTCTTTTCTTTTTCCTATGAACTACTTACCATGCACATCAAAGGACCTTGACCCTCACTGCTTGAGCCCCACTTGGGTCCCTTTCTTTTACCATTGTCTTTCCATTCCCACTTACTTATTTAGTGTTACTCATCTGCAGTTGTATTACCAACTTCTATCCAATGCCATCACATCTATTCCATAGTGACTTAGCTTCTTTGTAATTCCATCACTTTCTATTGCTGACTCACCTTCTTTTTTTTGCCTACCCTTAACTCTTTGGCTCGTGTATATAAATCCTCGGTACTCAGGTGTATTTGCTATCTTAGACCTTCTGCAATCTACCTAGTATCTTGGAATTGCCCTTGGTCCCTCAGTCCTCATTCTACTGTTAAGTGGATGCTCCACTAGTCCTGCAACATTCTTAGACTCATTGATCTCTCGATCCTCAATGTGTTATGCATGCGCAATATCTAGTCCCAGTGTGTTCTCAAAGATGACACAAAGTCCTGTAGATCTGAAGGGTTCTCTGCTGAGACTCGAGACTCAGGCAGGATGAGACTAAACACTGCGTATAATTGCACAGATCTAGCTAAGGGATATGCAAGATAACTACTAACTATTTATACAGTCCAGAACCATCTCGGAATGGAAGGGTGATGGAACAGGACACATGGTATGCTACAACGGCCTCATGGATCAATGGTAAGAATGGGAGAACACTGCCATCAGAAGAAGGATGGAAGAAGGAGTGGAGGTCCATGGCAAAAGTGGTCCTGGGGACACATGGTAAGAGTTACAAAAATGGAACGAAAGAGGAACAAGGTAAGTCAAGAATAGGGATCTCCATATGACCATATGGAGTGTAATCTTCAGGGAATAGAGTCCAATAGCATTCTAGCGGTAGTCTGTCCTCAGGTTTCCATTCTGGTAGAAGAGTGTTGAAGAGTTCCAATGGTTCCGGAATTCCGGAACCTTGGGAACCTTGGGAAGGTATCTCAGAAGCATTGGAACCATAGGAACAAGTTCCGGAACCTTCAGAACTGCGCTTACTTGTAACACAATGGTTCTCAGAACCTCTGTCAAGGAAGACTCTTGAATGAACTCCCCTTTGATCCAATGTTAGTTCTACACTGGCCTTAGCCTTCCTGTCAAGGAACCCCCTCGTCAGGCCCCTCATCCTGTCTGCTATATAGCGACAGTAAGCCCTTGAACCACTGCAGGCCTACACTTGACCACATTGAGCATAACAATCTGTGTATACCAAAGGACCTTGACTCTTGCTGTTCAAGCCCTGCTTGGGTCTTTCTTTTCTCCTCATTGTTTCTTTATCACTTACTTATTAAGTGTGATTCATTCACAGTTGTATTACCAACATTTGTCCAATGTCATCACATCTTTTCAAAGTGACTCCAGCTTTTTTGCAATTCCATCACTTTCTATTGCTGACTCACTTTCTTCCCTTATCTACCCTTAACCATTTGGCTTGCATATATAAACCATCAATACTCTGGTGTATTTGCTATCTTAGACCTCCTGCAATCTATCTAGTATTTTGGTTGCCCTCAGTCTCTCAATCCTTGTCCTACTGTTGAGTGGACACTCTCCTCAAACCCTTTGATCTGTTGCTAGCCCTGCGACATCTTTAGAAACTCTGTCAAGGAAGATCCTTATTAGATCCCCCTCAATCCTGTCATCCTTGATGATCCTCAGATTCCCCTTGATCCCATCATCCTTGACAATCCTCAAATATCTCTCAATTCCATTATCCTTGACAGTCCTCAGATCCCCCTCAATTCCATCATCCTTGACAGTCCTCAGATCCCTCTCAATCCCATCCTCCTTGATGGTCCTCAAAACCCTTTGATCCCATCCTCCTTGATGGTCCTCAGATTTTCCTTGATCCCACCATTCTTGATGGTCCTCAGATCTCCCTTGATTCCATCATTCTTGACAGTTCTTAGATCCCCCTTGATCCTGTCCTTCTTGACAGTTCTCAGAACCCTTTGATTCTGTTATCTCAGACAGTCTCTCTAGAATCCCTGTCAAAGATGCCCCTTGTTAGGTCCCCTTGATCATTGTCTGCTATATAGTGATGGTATGCCCTCAAACCTTTGCAGGCCATGCCACAACTATGTCAAGTATAACAATATGTGCACCCAAGAAGATCCATCTAATGTGTCTGCTCTCTCCAATTCCTGATCACTTATGCCTTCCATTTTTTTAGTTGCATGTGACACTACTCTGTTCCCTGTGCTTGTAGATTCTGAATTCTCTGATTGTTTCATAGATATGAATTTTGTAAATAAACATAATCTGTCCACCTATATGGTCTCTCTGCTCCTTCCCTAACTCTTCAATGGCACCTCAAACTCTACCATCACTCAAGCTCTTGACCTCTCTGTTCTCTTTCCAACCAGTGATATCACTCCAATGACATTTTACATATGTCATATTGCTAGATGGCTCCTGCTTCTTAGTCCTTGGACACAACTGGCTTATCCACTATAATCTGTTGACTGATTGGGTCTCGAGCAGTATTTCTTTTCACCCTACTCAGCAGTCCAGTCCAGCACCACTGAGCTCACCCCTGACACCTAAGGCTTCTTTATCTCCAGTCATTCCTTTCACCGATACACCATGTTTTTCTGAGTGTAAGGCTCTGCTCATTGCACTTATTAACACTCCAGCATTTGCTTTGACCTGCTATCTTCAAGGCTCTGTTCACTTCAGTCTTTAACTCCACCCCTGAGAAGGTGACCTCTGAGCTGCAACTATCCAACCTCCAGAACAGATTGATTTCTCCAGAGTATCATGACTTCTCTGATGTGTTCAGCAAACGATGGGCTGATACTCTAGCCCCTCACTGTGAGCATATCTCAAGATCAACCTGAAGGAAGGTACCTCCCCTTTACTCAGCACCACCTACTCTCTTTCCCCTTCTGAGCTTGAATCAATCTCTCCATATCTTTCTTGATGAGCACCTTTCTATTGGTTTCATTTGTTCCTCTTTCTCTGCTCACACCACTCTGGTTCTCTTTGTTCACAAGAAGGACAGTTTCCTCTGCCTTTGCATTAACTTCCAAGACCTTAACAAAATCATGAAGAAAGACTGCTACCCACTTCCCTGCATTTCTGACCTTCTAAATGCTCTGAGTCACACCAAGATCTACTTCAAGATTGATCTTTGGCATGCATACCATCTGGTCTGCATCACCAAAGGCGATGAATGGAAGATCACCTTCTGCACTTGGTACAGCTCTTATGAATACCCCAGTGGCATTCCAGTGGTTTGTCAATACCATCTTCACTGATTTACTTGATGTTAGCATGATTATCTATCTTGATGATATCTTAATCTTCTCCAAAGACATGGCCTTCCACAAGGAGCATGTTAAGGAAGTTCTCTGATGCCTCCAGAAGCATGGCTTATATGCCAAACCCAAAAAATGTGAATTCCATACTGACTCTATCAAGTATCTCAGATACTGGATATCTTCTGCCAGCCTTACCATGTCACTGAACAAGGTCTAGTCAATTCTCAACTGATTTGAATTCCAGAAGGTCAAAGACATCCAGTCATTTTTAGGGTTTGCCAACTTCTACCAGAGATTCATTCACAATTATTCCAATATTGTCATTCCCCTTATCCATCTCACCTGCAAAGGCATCTCCTGAACTTTCACCAATGCCTGTCACTCCACCTTTAAAGCACTCAAGACTGCTTTCACCTTCACTTCTATCCTCATCCATTGGTCTCCTGACACTCCCATTATTATTAAAACTGATGCCTCCAACTATACTGTCACTGGCATTCTCTCCATAAAATGCCTGGACAATGAAGTCCAGCTGGTGGCTTACTACTCCTACACAATGACTGCCTCAGAGCTGAACTACAACACTCACAACAAGGAGCTCTTGGCTATTCATGAAGCTTTTCAGACTTGGTGCCATTACCTTGAAGGTTCCAGTACTCCAGTTAACATGGTCATTGACCACAAAAATCTGGAATATTTTTCCATGACTAAACTCCTGACCTGGTGGCAAGCCTGCTGGTCAGAGTACCTTTCACAGTTTAACATGGTGATCCAGTTTCAATCTGGCTGCCTCAGTGAGAAACCTGACATCCTCACTAGATAATGGGACATCTATTCCAAAGAGGGAAATAAGGACTATGCTCACATCAATCCCCATAACTTCCAACCAGTCTTCACTCAAGAGCAACTCACTGCATCCCTTCAAGCCACCTACCTATATAGCTTACCTGGTGTAGAGCTTGGCACAGCTCTATGTGCATATGGATGAATATGGCCTAGTTCTACTTGGAGTATGTCTCCCCACTTTGTATTTACTCATACCTTCCATTTTGCAGCACAACTGAACCCAGTCATTGATGTCCAAGCTGCTGCCAGTGAACCAAAAATGGTTCCCAAGTGGTCAGTTTGGACCAACATGGTCTTGAGCCACTTGGCCATGTTGTCTTCAACTTTGGTCAAAGGTTTTGCTTCACTCAGACTATGTTGCTACTCTTGGACAGCATTTCTGAACCAGGAGAAAGATACCTACTATCAGCTCTTCTTTCATTGGTTCAGGCTCCCATTCCCTCTATCCTTTACTCATCTTTGAACTCATACATACCTTTATGGGATCAGCACCAGGCTTGTTTGATGGGTGCCCCTCCTCTTATATATCTTACATCATGGACCCTATTTCCTAACTTGGGGTATACAGTATACATAGTCTCAGATATATATAGCCTATAAGTTTTGTACCCCTGAGGAATAGAACCAGCTTCTGTTTGGCTCACTTTTTGTTGGAAAAACTCCTCTCCATCACCAGGAAATAACCTTCCTCTTCACCAACTGTTTTTAAATGACTCTCTACTTCACTGACCATCTTGCTTATTTGACTTTACTGACTATCTTACTGCCCCAACAAATGTCTGCCTGCATGCCCCCACTCAGCTGAAACTGCCTCAGCTCTGTCTTCCCACCAGTCTCTGCCCTTATACTTGATTGGTGGCCATTTAGTTGGCCTCCCCTTCCTTGCAGTGCCTCTTCAATCAGCTGGTTTCCACCTTGGTCACCTTGGCCCACACTTGGTGTGCCCCTTTTAAAGTTTGGCCTTTGCTCAGTCAGTCTCCGGCTTCGCTCTTACTCCCTGATTTCTTTTAGAGTCCCTCTTCAGGGTGAACCTATTGCTCCCTTCCTCTTCTTTGGCTTAAACAATCAGAGAATACCCCTTTTTTGTCCCTTCAGCTGATTAATAGTTTTGTCAACTTGGAGCCCACTGTGAGGAACTCTCAATGGTGTTCCAGATGAAGCCTTCGACCAACCTCAGAGCATCTAGAGCTTGAAAATTTGCTGGCAGGCTTCCATAACCTATCAGTCTCAGATAATTTGGGTTTCTTCCAGCTGGTATCATCTCATTGTACTTAGCACAACTCTTCAGCTCTCCTAACCCCTTCTGAGTTGAAACATCCTCTTTCATCAGATATAGCTTCTGAATCACCTGATGGTAATTATTTTGATTGATTGATACTCTCCTGACACTGTGCAACAATCCTACAGACACCAGCAAGCTTTCATTCTCCTGTCCCATTAACTAATCTATATCCAGGGTCACTGAAAGCACCTAGCCAACTAACTGAGCCACCTTCAAAGGCTGCCAATACTTTTAGTCAATTATGTACAGCCACCAAACCGAGCTTTGAACAGTTTGTGCCTGGCATGTTTATATATTTAACCTCTTACTGAAGAGGGGAATCACTTTCAGATAGATCCCCACTTTCATCACTAACACTGTCACCACACACCTCATTATCATCATTCTCACCTTCACTAATGGAATTCCCCTTACTTTCTTATCTACTCCAATTCTCACCCAACATCTCAGCCACCACCCTGAACTTCTTTTTCCAGCTGCTGCCTGCAAATCCAGCCTTTGATTTACTTAGCTGACTTCCCCAGACCTCCATTCTCTGTTGGCACTCTCAGCCAACCCCTTTGTTCATCATTTCCACACCAATCAAAAGTCATCCTATTACTTCTTTCCCATCAACAACTGCCTTTTCAATCCTCAATGGCTAACCAGGGCAACACAACCATGCCACTTTGGGGTTCACAGACCACACTGAAGTTCAATGACAGGACACTGGCCTTGCTCCCCTGTTTCCTAGAAGACATAAATGAACTCAGCACTGCAGCCAGTCAGACTGATGCCGAGAAGATCTGGTGGGTAATTCAGTATGCCAACCTAGAGGAGTCCAAGGAATGGAAACTGTTAGACAAAGCCATGGCAAACCCTCTGAAGTGGGATAACTTTGCTTCAGCTGTAAAAAAAGTTATATCCCAGCTATGAAGGTATCAACCAATACTGTTGGGCCAATATACAATACCTCATGCAGGAATACCAAGCCAGGTCAATGAGGAATATAGAGGATCTCAGTGAGTACCAATGCAAGTTCAACAAGATCATCAAATTACTCATTAAAAACTGGATCTTGACCAGAATACTTTGTTCCCTGCTGGCTTACCAGCCAACATTGAACAACAGGTCTGCCAACACCTGCTCATTACCAAGACCAATCATCACCCTTCTGACCCCTATATCATGAATGGCATCATTTCAGCTGCAGAATTCCTTTTGACCAGATCAGCTATGTGAGCTGTGCCAGTGGTTGGCTCTGCCCAGCTGTACTTTCTGGCATGGGCAATGCTGATGTCTATGCTGTTGGTTCCACAGGCACCAGCTCTGATACCTGCCCCACAGCCCATGATTATCAGACAGGAACAGGCTATGTACATGCAAGCTCTCCACTCCTGGGATTGTGCCTTCTGTAGCAATCCAGCCCATATGATGCATAGTTGCCCCCATGTGGAGGGCTATATTCAGACCAGCTGTGTGATTTGTGGTACCAACAGTTGTCTGTGCCTACCTGATGGAAACTGAATCCCCCAAGTTCAGGATACCTGATGCCTCTAGGAGTGTCTTGATCAAGTGACAACAGCTTTGACTACATCCTTGGTTACCACCAGCATCCTTTCCCTTTCTTTTCCTGACACTAACACCATATTAGACATCAAGCCATCAGTCTTTATGGCCCCAGTCAATAATTGAGACAATAATCCTAAATCTGTTATGCTTGACATAGTCAGGGCATGGCCTGCAGAAGTTCAAGGGCTTACTGTTGCTATACAGCTAACAGGGAGTGGAGTCAGATAAGGGGGTTCCTTGACTGAGATACAGAGGACATTGCAAGACTAGTGATGGATTGAGGATTTAACAAGGGTCTTCCTTGGCAAGGGCTCTGGGGACGTTGCAGGGCTAGCAATGGGTTAAAGGGATCCAACAAGGATCTTTCTTGAAGAAGATGCTGGAGACATTGCAGGACTAGTGACAGGTCAAAGGGATCTGACAAGGGTCTTCCTTGAAGGAGATGCTGGGGATGTCACAGAACTAGTGACAGGTCAAAGGGGTATGAAGGGAGTGTCCACTCAATAATAGGATGAGAACTGAGGGACCAAAGGCAACCAAGATACTAGATAGATTGCAGGAGGTCAAAGATAGCAAATACATATATCAGAGTATTGAAGGTTTATATATACAAGCCAAGTGGGTTAAGGGTAGGTCAATGGAGAAAGTGAGCCAGCAATGGAAAGTGATGGAATTGTGAAGAAGCTGAAGTTACTATGAACAGATGTAATGGCATTGGACAAATGTTGGTAATACAACTGCAGATAAGTCACACTAAATAAGCAAATGGTAATGAATCAATGGAAAGGAAAAGAATGATCCAAGCAGGGCTTGAATAGCAAGGGTCAAGGTCCTTTGATATACACAAGTAAGTGAAGATAAGAAAAAGAAAAGAAAAGAGAGATCTGATGAATCATAACAGAACTGACAACTGATGACCCTGGTTTCCAGGAATATGTCACTCAAGCTTGGGCAAATTTCAAAGTCAACTGCATCAAAGAAAAGAGTAAGCACATCCATTTCAACAGCATGGAAATTCCCAGCTGAAAGCTGGCTAGACCAGCACCTCAACCAATGGTGGAAGAAATTGTCTTGCCTGCAGTAGAGGCCTCTTGATAGATAAGATCTCCATCATCATTGGCATCACCACAACCATCACAACCACCATTTGCCACTGTACTGCCAAAGCTGTCAACTTTGGCACTGAGTAATGATTCCCCCCATGTTTCAAAGGCTGATAACATCATCACCCCACAGTTTTGGTATTCATTTCCCCTGGAAGATAAAGTGGCTCTCAGTTGCAGCTTAGACTGCATGCTGGACTCAACTGTGCCAGTCCAGGTCTGAGAGCTCATTTCTATTGCACTTGGCATCAGGAAGCAACTCTGTGACTTGTCAGCTCTGAAGCGAATCTCACTGGACTCAGTGGCAACCTCAGTTGTTCATGTGAATGAGCTTTCTGGTCAGAATCCAGGCACCATATGTAAGTCAAGACTTTGAAGACAAGGTAATGTGCCAAGATGACAGCCTCATTGTCAGCCACCATGGCCTCCCCCTTTAGTCATTAGACACCAAAATCATCAGAACTGATGTCACTGTGGTAGCAGTTCTGGACTTAGGCTCTGAGATCATTGCCATGCCCAAATGCATATGGGAGGTGCTTGGCTTGCCAGTTCAGTTGGACCATGTCATAACAATGTCAAACATGAACACAAGCACTGACTCTACCCTCGGAATCATCAAAAACCTTTGGGTTGACTTCAGGGATAGTAAGGTTTGTTTTCAAGTTCAAGTGGTTCCTTAGGCCAACTTTGACTTGCTGCTTGGCTGACCATTCCATTGCTTGATGTCCACAATCACTGATGATTACCCTGACAGAGCACAGGTAATCACACTTCAAGACTCAAATACCAGTAAAGAGTATTGTCTGCTGACCCAGCCCTGAACTAAAGGATGCCAGCATTGTTAGCATGGTCTGGCTTGCTCAAACCACAAGATCATGGCTGAAGTGGATTTTTGAGCATCAATAATCTGCCTTTGGGCCAGGAAAACACCTCACTTTTACTCTCATTATCAAATGCTTTTGTGCCCCCTACATTTACCATGTTTATGCCTTGTTCCCCTGCTTCTATTTTTTCCTTTGTCTCAGACTCTACTATGAATGCTTTTGCACCTTCAGCTTTAGTTGACTTCTCCTTTATTTCTGCTACTTAATCAGTTCTGTCCCCCACTCACATTTTGGCTTTCTCAGATTGTTTTTCTTTTTATTCCTGTATGCACATGTGCATCTACAAGCCAGTTGCTAGAAAGGTGTGACCAATCTTGGCCCCTCTGGCAGAGGAGTTCTGCATTGAGTGCTGATTACCTGATGACTCACTTGTCAGCCTTGTTCCTTTACCAACTCACTCCCCAGACTTTGTCCTGGGAAAATGCTTTACACAGGAATGGGCCAATGCCCTGAATCTCAATCCCACTGATTGGCTATGGCCTGATGAGCTTAAGCTCATTTGATGGCTAGTTTGAAACCTGTTACAAATAAGTGCAATTACGGTGCTTTTAAAGAATTCAGAATTGGTTTCCACACTTCCAAGACACATTCCCACACTTTCAAAGGTTCTGGGATCTTGAAAGCATCAGAAAACTTTACAACTCTTCAACTGGAATGGAAACCCAAAAACAGACTCCCCTTAGAATGTTATTGGACTCTATTCTCTGAGGACTATGCTCCATATGGTCATATGGAGATTCCAATTCTTGACTCACCCTGCTCTTCTCTTATTTCTCTTTTGTAGTGTTAGCCATATGTTTCAAGAGTCACTTTTGTCACAGATCTCCACTTCTTCTTCTATCCTTCTTTGATGGCAGTTGTTATGCTTGCACAACATCTAGTCCCAGTGTGTCCTCAAAGGTGACACAATGTCCTATAGAAATCCTAGGGGTTCTCTGCTGAGACTTGAGACTCAGGCAGGATGAGACTAAACACTGTGTATAATTGCACAGATCTAGCTGCGGAATATACAAGACAACTACTAGCTATTTATACAGCCTGGAATCATCTCAGAACAAAAAGGCGATGGGACAGGACACATGGTATGCTACAACGGCCTCATGGATCAATGGTAGGAATGGAACAACACTGCCATCAGAAGGAGGATGGAAGAAGGAGCAGAGATCCATGGCAAAAGCGATTCTGGGGACACATGGTAAGAGTTACAAAAGAGAAACAAAGAGGGAACAGGGTGAGTCAAGAATAGGGATCTCCATATGACCATATGGAGTGTAGTCTTTGGGGAATAGTGTCCAATAACATTCTGAAGGAAGTCCGTCTTCAGGTCTCCATTCTGGTTGAAAAGTGATAGAGTGTTTCAACAGTTCCGCGATTCCAGAACTTTCAGAACCATGGGAAGGTATCTCAGAAGCATCGGAACCATGGGAACAAGTTTTGGAACCTTTGGAAACTCTGGAACTGCATGTTACAAGTAAATGCAGTTCCGAAGGTTCCGGACTTCCAAAACCAGCGGAACTCTTCAACACTCTTCCAGCAGAATGGAAACCTGAGGACGGACTACCTTTGGAATGCTATTGGACTCTATTCCCCGAAGATTACGCTCCATATGGTCATATGGAGATCCCCACTCTTGTCTCGCCTTGTTCCTCTTTTCTTCCATTTTTGTAGCTCTCACCATGTGGCCCCAGAATCACTCTTGTCACAGACCTCTGCTCCTCCTTCCATCCTCCTTCTGATGGCAGTGTTTTCCCATTCTTACCATTGATCCACAAGGCCGTTGTAAGGTACCATGTGCCCTGTCCCATCGCCTTTCCATTCTGAGATGGTTTTGGGCTGTATAAATACCTAGTAGTTGTCCTGTATACTCCTCAGCTAGATCTGCACAATTATACGCAGTGTTTAGTCTCATCCTGCCTGAGTCTCGAGTCTCAGAAGAGAATCCCCTTTGGATTTCTATAGGACATTGTGTTGCCTCTGAGGACACACTGGGACTAGATGTTGCGCAAGCGTAACATTGCACCTACTTGTAACAGCAGTGTTATCTCATGTGTGCCATTACATGTATATCCCTCTTTATTGACATTCTTCATTACTTCTTTATCATTGTTTTTTGGTCCCTACCCTTTTACTGTTCATGTATGATGTTACTTATAAGACTGCTAGACTTCTGGACTAGCAGACTTTCAGAAGACCATTGATCTCTTTTGTATTTCATAAATGATCCCTCTTTATATTGTCCCTACTTTGTCTTCTGTGCTTCTGTTTCTTTATTTGGACACTACATAGCTATACAGTCAGGAGTACCAAACATCACTGATGTTTTGGTCTTATTGGCCTGAGGTGAGAAGTTTCATCTCTGTCCCAATGGGTTGGTATCTCCTTGCTTCTTATCTTGTCACCCTTTGATGGACTTCCATCACAACCTTATTTATATTTTTGGTTTCATATGTAGAGTTTGGGCATACCTGAACTATAAAATTTTGTACTGGTCATTTTGTAATGACAGCTACTGTTTGGCTCACATCATACACCGCTGGGACTGTCTCCCTCTACTGTTCCTACTGTTCCTAAGACTAAACTGCCAGTCCTGCATCATTTACATACTTTTACAACCAACACTTGCCCTCCAGACTTCTGGACTTCCAAAGAATGCCTAAGCAGTCTTCCATTAGACCAATTGGTTATGCCCTCAACTTTGCCCAGATCTTATTTCCTTGCTTCTAGAGTCCCTCTGGAGCGAACCTATTCACTCCCCACATCACACAGACAATTTCTGATGGTCTGGACTTGCAGGTAACTACCTCACAGTCCACTCACCTACCTTTTAGTCTTTTTACCATTGTAGTATACCATGTGCTCTGTTCCATCATCCCTTCCATTCCAAGATGGTTCTGAGCTGTATAAATACTTGGTAGTTGTCTCATATGTATGTTTGGTAGCTAGATCTGCACAATTATATGCAGTGTGTAGTCTCATTCCTGCCTGAGTTTGGAGCCTCAGCAGAGACCTCTTGAATTTCTATAGGATCTTGTGTTGCCTTTAAGAACATACTGGGACTAGATGTTGTGCACACATAACAAAAAATCTAGCTCTCCTCATACCTCTGCTACCACACAGTAAGGCACCCCATCACTTGCCCATCATTTCATA
The DNA here is from genome assembly GCA_038090255.1 of Austroboletus niveus. Lineage (NCBI taxonomy): Eukaryota > Fungi > Basidiomycota > Agaricomycetes > Boletales > Boletaceae > Austroboletus > Austroboletus niveus. The sequence continues at coordinate 1,042 of JBBPMJ010000728.1, read as the reverse complement.
CAGATATAGGGAAGAACCTCAGTACAAGAACTCTGAGGATGAGATAGATAGAAGGGAGTGACTATGACTAGAATTGGCCTCTGAAATCATTAGGAGAAACCAGCCCCACTTTGCTCAAAGTGGAACTCCTCCTTCTCCATCAAGATCTCATCTGTCTTGAGGAAATTCACTCTCCTCAAACACCCCTGCTTCCCCAAGCAACCCCCTGCTCAATCCCGACCACTCAGAAATGGCTGAACTCAAAGCAGGACTCCCAGAAGAATTCTCCAGAAAAGCCTCTGATGCCAAATTCTGGATCAGAGCCATGGACACAAACTTCCTTATGAATAAGAACAAGTATGACAACTTAAAGAAAATCTATACCGCCCTCAATAAGATATCAAAAGAGTAATGAAAGCAGTTTGCTGAAGCCACATACGAGAACTTTGACTCTGGAACAGTTGCTTCAGACAAAGCTATCTGGAGTGAATTCAAAAAGGAATTTTTAGAGATCTTCTTGGACAAGCATACAGCTGCCAATTCCCAACAAAAATTACACCAAACCACAATGAAAGGGAAAGGACTTGACTCTCTCAACAAATTCAATACTGACTTCAAACTCCTTGTATCTAAATCAGGAATCTTGAATCAAAATGCCCTGATTGAATGCTATATGAAGGGATTAGATCTGGATCTCACTGAACAGATCCTCAGAATGGAAAAAAAACCAGAGTCATGGAAGGAATGGTCTGAGAAAGCTGCTGCCTTTGCCTGGCAACAGGATCAGATAAGAGATATCTGGAAAGGATGGACAGACTATGGAAAAACCAACAACTGGGACCCAATGTTACAAGTAAACACAGTCCCAGGATTCCAAAGACCCTGGAACTAGTCCCTGCACTTCCAACACTTCCAAAATACCTCCCCATGAATCTGAAGGTTCCAGAATCTTGGAACCATTGAAATACCTTACCATTCCTCAGCCAGAATGGAGACCTGAGAATGAACTTCCTCCTGAATGCTATTGGACACTATTCCCTGAAGACTATGCTCCATATGGCCA
>JBBPMJ010000727.1:0-15672 GCA_038090255.1 Austroboletus niveus | reverse complement strand
ACATCCAACGAGGGCACGCCGCTTGCGGGCAAGTAGGAAGGTTAGGTAATTGGGTAGAGATATCTCAACTGCGGTGGTCGTAACGAGACATGATGCACATAGAAACTGCCCACCTACTGAGATCTTAAAATCTGAGCTACAAGGTGTATCCTTACCTGTGACGTGTTTTCAGTAAGAATACTGATTTTAATGTTACACATGCTGAAAATAAAAGTTGATGAAGGAGAGCAAAAGCAGTTGACTCTACTGGACAGAGTAGGAAAATCTGTGAGATGGAAATGTGTTCACATTCCTGAAATACATAATAAGCGGCAATACTCATGTTTGCACACATGAGACTGTAGAATACCATCGACATAACAGCAGAGAAGTACAACATGTCACATATAACTAGAAAGGTGTGTTGGTCAACATGAGCAAGCCAACAGTTTCTGTTGGGAAAAAATTGTTGAACTTGCACTGTTCCAGGCAACATGTATTAGGTGTCAAGCCTGTACTTAGGCTCATAGCAGCAAGGATCATAGAACCTACGCTGGGGAAACAACTCTACCATACCAGGTAACCATGTACTCACTGAGGGGTGAGGACTGGGCTTGGGGGCTTTGTCTGGTGATGGTGGTTTGAGGTAAAGAAGTTCTTTTTCAAGTGGAGTTAGGACTCTACACTTTATACTAAGTACACTACATATTAAGTAAGCCTTTCTCATGTACTGAATATACACTACTCAGGCTATAGATAAGCATCCTATAGTTAGTTGCTTTCAACACTCCCCCTTGCTAAATATACTAAGTATGTAAGCAATAAGAGACAGGGATGCTAATCTACCTGGGGAGAGTCATAGAAGACCAAGCCCAACTTTGATCTGAACTGATCAAGTTTGACATGACCCAAGTTCTTGGTGAACATGTCTGCAGGGTTATTGGATCCTTTTAAGAAGAATATTTCTATGTACTTATCCTGGACATACTCACGCACACTATGCCAATGAATGTCAATGTGTTTGTTGCACTTTTCAGTCACAGGATTTGTAGCCATGAAGATGGATCCTTGATTATCCCCACAGATAGGGGTGGGTGTCAACTTGTATCCAAGTTCCCCTAGAAGGGTGCGCAACCATACCACTTGGTTACTACAGTCAGACAAGGCAACATATTCTGCTTCAGTACTAGAGTGTACAACTCTGTTCTGTTGAGACGACTTTCAGCTGAAGATGCCATTTGCCAGTTGGATAAACCGGCCAGTCTGTGAGCAACGAGTATTAGGATCTGATGCCCAGTCAGAATCAGTGAAAGCAATCAATCCTGCTTCAGATGCACCATCAAACACTAGGGAATAGTGCCTGGTACCAAGCAGATATCTACAGATATACAATGCTTTGTCAAGGTGCTCCTTGGAGGGGTTTGCTGCATGCTTAGACATTGCTGTCACAGCATATGCGATGTCTGGGCGTGTTCCAAGCATGATATATAGCAAGGAACCGATCACTTGTTGATAGCGTGATCTTAGTTCTGGGTCTACTGGTCCATGATAATGAAGAGGGTGGTAACCCTGGGGCAAGGGAGTAGGTGCAGTATGTGCATTCTGCATTCTGAATCTTTCAAGTACCTTCTCCAGGTATGAACATTGATCAAGCAAGATTTTGCGATCATGTCTTTTGATTCTCATATGCAAGAATTCCTTTGCAGGACCTAAGTCTCTGCATTCCCATTTCTTCATGAAATGCCCCTTAACTTCTTCCACAAGGGCCTTGGATGGACCACAGAATAGAGTGTCGTTTACATAAATGATAGCGACCACCATTGAGGTGCCTTTTTTTTGTAGAGAAAAATACCAGCATCTGATTTGAGACATTCAAATCCGAGTTCTTTCATGCTCTCAGTGAGTGCTTCCCACCAGGCTAGTCCAGCCTGTTTAAGGCCATAGAGGGTGCACAATAGGTGAAGTACCTTATGCTCTTGCCCTGGGACTTTAAAGACTTCAGGTTGCTTCATGAAGATCTCTTCTTTCAGCTTTCCATAAAGGTAAGCCGATTGAACATCAACCGCTTCAATATGCCAGTTTTCAATGGCAGCGAGAGCCAGCATAAGCCAGACTGTCTCAAACCTAACCACTGATAAGAAGATTTGATCGAAATCAACTCCCTCGATCTGGGAGAAACCCTTAGCAACTAGTCTAGCACATTTGCAACCATTAGGTTTCACATCAAACACCTATCTGTTGTCAATGACTTTACAACTGTGGGGGCGATCTACTAGCTCATAAACGTTGCACTCTCGTAACATGTCAAGCTTGCGTTGACAAGCGGCTTTCCATTTCTCTTGTGCTGTATGCAGTAATGTTTGGATGTCCCTATATGTCCATTCGCGAAGGGGTTTGTGCTCTGCAGAAGCATTAACCCATTGTGGGATTGCCTTAGACATTAAAAATGCGGTCAGGTTAGCTCTCCCTTCATGACATAATCATTCGACATCATCTTCACTTTGGTCAAGTGGAGACATAGGAGGGACTGACTCAGGTTGCAATATGTTGGGATCAAACTGACCAGGCATCTGTCAAGATGGGCCAGGTTCACCAACAATGTCACACCATTTAGACTCCTTGTTCACATTCTGTTCAACATCTACTGGATGCCGATCATTGCCATAGATGTTGCCAGGCCTTTGAGGAATCCTACACTGTCTTTCTGAATGACAAAGAGGAGGAGGAACTTGAGGTGGAGGAGGAACCCTGCAAGATTTGCGTGGTGGTGCAGGGAGCTCAGGCAATGGGCAAGGAGAGGGGATGCGAGGATGAGGGACTGGATGAGGAGATGAAGAATGAAAAGCTGGAGAGGGTGGACATGAATCATCACTGTCAGAAGGAACTTCTGGTAAAAGCTCAACCACTGTTTCAGGATGACCTGGAGGATTGGTCACTGGTGCGCATCCCATATGAGGGGTCAAATGTGCTGGTGCATGTTTGCATTTAGGGAATAATGTCTCATCATAAATAGCATGAGACGAGGTGAAAACCACATTATTGGGGGATCTCATGAACATATTGTTCTTTTGATTGCCTGGATGTGGTCCCAAATAGACCATGAGTTCAGATTTAGGGGCCAATTTGTTAGCCCACACATCCTGTGGTATATGCACATAGGCACCACATCCAAAGACACGCAGGTGTGCTACATCTGGGGCTTCTTTATAAAGGAGCTTGTAAGGTGTATGCCAGTTAAGGCTTTGTTTGGGCAAGCAATTGTATAAATGTGCTGCATGGCAAAATGAGAATTTCCACCAACTTTCAGGGAGGCAGGCATCATGGCGAAGACTCTCTGATACATCAGACAGGGTTTGCATCATGCGCTCAGCTCGACCATTTTGTTGTGGTGTGTGGGGGGCAGAAGTATAGATAGCAATGCCCTCCCCCTGGAGCAATGCACTGAACACTTTGGATTTGAATTCTTCTCCAAAATCTGACATCCATCCTTTTACTTTGGCAGAGAACTGAGTCTCTGTCATCTTTAGGAAATGGCGGGCTGCTTGCAGTGCAAGGTCTTTGGTTTGTAGTGTAGTAACCCAGGCAGAGCCTGAGTAGTCGTCAATGAAGACCATAGCATACTTGTAGTGTCCATAGGAAAGGGTAGGAAATGACTTAAGGTCACAGTGGACCAGTTCAAATGGAGCTAAGGATGATTTCCTATTGCTAGGACCAAAGGTTCGGTTGGGCAGTTTGCCCATAGCACATCCAGGACAGATACTATCTGTTTTAGGGATTTCAAAGTCTTCTGAGAAGTTTTGTGTTACACTCGACGTGGTCAAGTGTAGGCCTGCAGTGGTTCAAGGGTTTACTGTCGCTATGCAGCTGACAGGACAAGGGGGCCTGACGAGGGAGTTCCTTGACAGGGAGGCTAGGGCCAGCATAAGACTAATGTCGGATTGAAGGGAGTCCGCTCAAGGGTCTTTCTTGGCAGAGGTTCTGGGAACCGTTGAGGACCAAGGGATCAACAGGTCCGAGGATGTCGTGGGGCTAGCGACGGGTCAAGGGTTCAAAGGGAGCGTCCACTCAACAGTAGGATGAGGACTGGGGGACCCAAGAGCAACTCCAAGATACTAGGTAAATTGCAGGAGATTTAAGATAGCAAATACACCAGAGTATTGAGGGTTTTATATATGCGAGCCAAAGAGTTAAGGGTAGGCAAAGGGAGAAGGTGAATCAGCAATGGAAAGTGATGGAATCGCGAAGAAGCTGAGTCACTATAGAATGGATGTGATGGCATCGGATAAGTATTGGTGATACAACTATGGATGAGTCATGCTAAATATGAATATGTAAGCGGTATTGCAAAGACAAGGGTAAAAGAAAGGACCCAAGCAGGGCTCGAACAGCGAGGGTCAAGGTCCTTTGGCATACATGGTAAGTAAGGTGAAAAGAAAAAAGGGGGACCCAATGAATTGTAACATTACCCCCATTGTATGGGTGAGGCTGCAATGAAACCTTAGTAGTCACCGCGACAGGACCCGGTCTCATTGTCGTCAGCTTTGGCACTGACAAAGAACTCATAGTCATTCACTGCCGGCGGAGAAGGAGGGGGGGTGGGGATCTGACGAGGGATCCAAACATTGGGGCATTGTCCAGGTGGGGTAGGACGACTGCGGCGTAAAGAGGAGGAGCATGAGGAGTGAGGGGACTGTTGTGTGGACGAGTCCAATGAAGAGGAGGTGAATATGTGAGGGGTTCGTGGGCGCATGGGACATGCTCGTTGTGGGTGTCCCAGGGATTGCCTGTGGCAAATGGGACATTGATAGAAAGGGCAAAGGGGATGATGATGCCTGAGGCAACAGCATTGGTAACATGCCTCGTGATAGTGAGGGTGGTTGGGGGGAAGGGACCATACTCCCTGGTTACTGGCCCAGTAGTCATTGGCACAATCTAGGGCAGCGACTTCTTGAGCAGAGAGTGGTTCGGAGGATGGGGATGGGATGGAGACATGGTCATTGCCAGTAGTGGCAAGGTTTTGAAGATATCGATCAATGTCGATAATAAAGTCAGTCATGTCCAACTGGTGCATCAGTTGGACGAGGTCGTGTTCCAGGGTCTGGTGGAGATGATGGATGTGGAGGTTGGCCAGTGCTTGGATAGCAGAGGTGGTGGGAGTGGCAGCAGAGACGGCAATGTGACAGTTCATTAGAAAAAGGCAATACATGAGAGTGAAGGGGGAGTGGGGTTCCATGTGGGCATCAAGCGCCATGGTGAAACTGGAGTCTTGGAGTTTGGTGGCAATGGCAGCAGCGAGGTTGTCGTCAAGGGGGGTTGGGTGATTGGGTAAGGTGGCGGGGGGTATGGACAATGGGAGGCGAGTGGGATGGTTTGAGATTCGTTGGGCAAGGAGAATGGGTATGGTAGTGGAGACAAGGGGTTCCAGGTGAGTCCAGCTAAAGCCAGGCCATGCAGAGGGGATGCCTTCAGCATTGTTGCGAAGGCATTGGATCAGAGAAGGGGGAGGTACAGGGATAGATGCATCATTGAGTTCAAGGGGGTCATTGGCAGGGGTGGTAGTAGACCAGCCAGCTTTGGCGACGTCAGAGGGAACATTGCTGGGAGCAGGGGAGGGTGCGGAGAGGGTGATAGACATGATTGTGAGGGGTTTCGAGTAGTAGGTGATGAAGGAAATCGAGTGGTGACATTTATAGTCATTGAGGAGGGGGCTGGAGTTCTGTAGGTTCCGTTCAGGTTCCCAGGAATCTTCTTCAGCGGCGTATCCTTTCCATTGGATCAGGAAGAAATGGGAAGATGGAGGTCCGTGATGGCGGATGATCTTTTTGATTTCATATTCCTCATGTCCATTGATGAGGTCAGGTGGTGGGGAAGGATAGTTTGGCCCATGAACGGGGTTTTCGCAGTAGGGGGATAGGAGGGACGCATTGGAACATTGGGTGGATTTTCCACGATCATGGGAGGTGGAGTTCATAGGTGATGGGAGATAGCACCTTGACAATGGTAAAGGGTCCTTCACATTTCAGGGCGAACTTTGGATTGACAACGGAGCATTTGAGGTTTCTGGCCTTGAGCCAGACTTTGGTTCCTTTGGCAAAGGGGGTGAAGGAGTGGTGGTTTCGGGATGCCATGACTTGGCAAGCAAGTTCATGGGCAGCAAGGGCCTCATTACAAGCGGCAACAAGGGATTTGAGGCAGTCCTCAATGGTGGGGATGTGGGAGTCGGTGATAACCGAGGGAAGGGCACAGGGTTCATATCCCATCATGAGATAGAATGGGGTCTGTCTAGTGACAGAGTGGGGATGGTGATTGTGAGCAAACTCAGCGTGGGGAATGAGTTTGGACCATGTGGTGGGGTTACTCCCACAGAAGATGCAGAGGTAGGTCTCAACTTCCTGGTTGATCCGTTCGGTTTCACCATCAGTCTAGGGATGGTATGTGGTGGAGAGTGCGAGGGAATAGTTGAGAGCTTTTCCTAATGCTTTGGTGAAGGCAGAGGCAAACTGAGGGCCTCGATCAGAGATGATTCTGTTGTAAAGACTGAATCAGAGGAAGACTTTGTGGAAAAAGAGGGCTGCAACCCCTTCGGTGGTGATGGTTTTCTTGGTAGGGCAGAGAATTACCCCCTTAGTAAGGCCATGGTCGACCATGACCAAGAGAGTATCAAACCCCAAGGATGTGGGGAGATCAGTGATCAGGTTGCATGAGATCTGTTGGAAGGGGTGGGTGCAGGTGGAGCAAATGGGGGTGAGCAGAGGAACAGTGGGATGGGTGTTGGCCTTGTGTTGTTGACACGAGGCATAACCTTTGATGTACTTTCATACGTATTGAGTGAGGCCTGGTCATCAAAACTCAGCAGCGACAAGTTGACAAGTTTTGAGATAACCAGGGTGACCAGCAGTCTTGTGGTCATGGCAGCACCAGAGGATGGTGTGCCAGAGAGATTCATCAGGGGGAATGTAGACGTGTCCCTGGAAGGTAAGGACACCATCTTTATACTGCCAGTCAGAGAGTTGGAATCTAAAGGTGGGGGGAATGGTTCCATCAAGGGATTGAAGGGCCTTGAGAACAAAGGGATCCATCTTAGAGTGGGATGAGATATGTTCTTGGAGCATGGCATTGATGACGTTGACAAAGAGGGACAGGGGAAGAAGGGTGATACCCTCGTTATCAGCCTCATTAGAGGGGATGAGGTCAGGGCGGCAGGAGAGGGCATTGGGACCGGCAAGGAGTTTACTGGGGATGTGGATCATGGTTAGGTCAAAGTCTGTGAGGTCAAGGAGCCAATGGGCTTGTCGGCAATTGAGGTTCTGTGTTGACTGAAATAGGTCAGGTTCTTGTGATCCGTGAAGACTTGGACTGGGTGGGAGCTGCCATGGAGATAATGGTGCCAGGATTTCAGGGCTTGCATGATAGCAAGGAGTTCCCGATCATAGATGTCATAATTTCGTTCTGCTGGTGAGAACGACTGGGAGAGATAGGAACAGAGATGCCAATCCCTGTTCATATCAGTCTGGAGGAGGATAGCGCCAGAGGTGAATTTGGAGGTGTCCGTTGCGATAGCAAACAGAGTGGAGAGGTTGGGGAGTTGGAGGACTGGTCGTGTGAGGAAGAGTTCTTTGAGGCGATCAAAGGAGTTCTGACATTCAGGGGACCAGGCCCAAGGAGTGGTCTTTTTGGTGAGATCAATGAGGGGACAGGCGACAGAGGAATAATCAGGGATGAATCGTTGATAGAAGTTAGCGAAACTGAGGAAGGATCGGACATCTCGGAGCTTCTCAGGGGTGGACCAGGATGTGATTCCATCAAGCTTGATGGGGTCCATGGTGAGTTGACTGGGTTTAATGATCATAGGTGAACTTGCATTTCTCGAGTTTAAGGTGAAGATCAAGTTCCTTCATCTGTTGGAGGACATGCTTAGTTCTTTCAGCGTGGGTTTTCTCATCAGAGGAGAAGATGAGGAGATCATCCATGTAGATGACAAGCCATCCTTTGGCGATCATGTCACAGAAAGAGTCGTTCATGAACCTTTGAAAGGTAGCAGGGGAGTTGGTGAGACCGAAGAACATTACGGTCAGTTCGAAGAGTCCTTTATGGGTAATAAAGGTGGCTTTCCATTGATGTCCGTCTTTGATTCAGACATTGTTGTAGTTCCATCGAACTTCAAACTTCATGAAGACCTTGGCATCATGGAGTTTGTCGATGAGGTCGGAGACTAGGGGGAGGGGGTAGGCATTGTGAACCATATGTTCATTGAGATACTGGTAGTCCTGACATGGATGAAGTCCACCATCCTTCTTTTTGAAGAAGAAGAATGGGGAGGCTTGGGGGGAGTTCGAGGGATGTATCTTGCCTGAAGCAAGATTTTCGTTGAGGAAGGGTTCCATGGCCTTGCGCTTGTCTGGGGAGAGGGGATAAATCTTTCCAACTTTGGGTGTGAAAGATTCATCAAGGTTGATCTCATGATCATAGGGGCATGAGGGGGGTACATGGTCCATAGCTTTCTTCGAGAAGACGGAGGTGAAGTCAGAGTATTCAGGGGGGAGGGTGACCTTGGGTTTAACCTTTTCGGCAGCCATGGCCAACTTGGTAGAGTTCGTGAGTTTGGCAATGAGGGGGTTGCCTTTGGGGATGAAGAGATAACCACATTGGATAATGCGGTTGACAGTATAGTTGTCATGGGTGCGGTGGAGATATTGTGGTTCCATTTTGTAGTCAAGGTATTCATAGAGTCGTCTGTCATAGACCAAATCTACTTGGACATGGCGAGGGGGTCGAGGGAAGGGTTTGAACTGCTGAAAATGGGATTCGTATTGGTTCAAGTCGACTTTGTGAAGTGTGTAGAGCTCCTTGGATTGGTTGGTAGACTCATTGATTGAGAGGGTCTGAACGAACCAGTCGATGGTGGGGTTGACGGCTTTCAACCAGGGGAGGCCGAGGATCAGGTTTTGTTGACCACAATCCATGACATAGAAGAGGACTTTGTGGGCGAGTCTGTTAAGACTGGGCCGGACTTGGTGAACGAACTCTGAAGGAGGTCCGAGAAATTCCAGAGTTGTCTTGGTGAAAGGGGAACTAGTGGGACTTTGGCTTCAGCGACTCGGAGTGGAGTGCTGCGCCCTTGTTGGATCGTTGGTGGTCCCAGATTTCAGAGGAGCAGAGAATGAAAAGGAGCAAAGGAAGATAGGGAAGTCAGATGTATGGGTTGTCTAAGTTGATAACTAGCTAAAATACAGGTGACATGACAGGACTATATATATGGAGGTCAGAGGCAGTATACAAAGGCAATGACGGAAAACATAAGTAAGTGGAGCCATGGAAATGGAGACAGAAAGGAAACATGACTGGAGCTGTGTGAACACAGAATTGGAGAAATTTAAGAGGCGAGACTAGTACATAAGGAGAACAAAGAGTAACGTAACTAGAATGTACAAAAAAGTGGAGTACTGGAGTACTGGAGGAACTGGAAAGTGGAGGACAGGAGTTGAGAATCAGAGGGCTGGAGTTGGCTAGGATTAGGAATATGACAGAGTCCTTCAATGTGAACAAAGAGTTTGGTGGTGAAGCGAACTCCTTCTTTGTCCGTGGGTCCCTGGTTGAGGTTGGTGACATTGAGGGGGGAGGGGAGTTGGGTGGTGGGGAGCTTGTTTTTGTGAATGAAGCCCTAGTCAATGCAAGAGATGTTGGCACCACTATCAATGAGGGTGCAAGTGTCGACGGTTTTCAACGTGTGCGAGGATACAATGACTTGGACAGGGATTTGCATTGAACCAGGCAGAGTAGATACATTTACATGTTGTATTTTAGGAGAATCCTGTGTCGGTCGAGGTCTCCATTCTAAAAATCCTTCTTGGGGGGAAGGGTGAATTGGATGTGACAAACTGTGAGGTTGTCGTCATCGTCGTCATCACAGGTTTGGAGTTTGGGGAGGTCGTTGTCGACCTGTTTGACTCATTTGACCAAAGTCTTACAAGGTTCCTTGGGGTACTTTCCACAAGCATCGGCTTGGTGGCCTTTCTGCCTGCAGTGTAGGCAATGCCCTTCTTTGAAACATTGCTTCTGTTTCTTGGAAGTTAGCTTAGGGGGTCTGGGGGCATTGACCATGTCGATGTCCATGGCATCAGGATTGTGGATTTTCTGGAAAGGGGAGGAGGTGGTGGGGGTTTGATAAGACTGGTATGCGGGGGTGGAATGAGTGCGGCGTTGATTAACAATGGTCTGAGCGCGATCATTCTGAACCTGGAAGTGAACAGCCTTCGAGTACCACTCGTCAACTTGGGTGGGGACTGTGTCCATGGAGAGGATGTGGCAGGAGAGGGGAGGGGGAATGCCAGTGGCGAAATAGTTAATCAGGACGTTCTGATCAGTGATTCCTGAGAGGGCGACATTGTTTCTAAACTCAGTGATGTGCCGAGTGAGTTCGGGACCATAAGATCCGTTTTTCTTGGGGATGAGGCATTCTGAATGAAGCCAGTTGATGGCCTGATTCTTGGTATCCTGGTGCTCAAAAGCACTCTTGAATTTGACGAGGAAGTCATTGAATTTCCCAAAGGAGTTGGCAGTGGTGGCCTCTTTTCGGAAGGTAGAGGCCCAGATGGCGGCCAAGTCTTTTTTCATATAGGACAGGGTGTAGGTGATTTTCTTGTTGTTGTCATCGTAAATGGCTTTATTTATGATGAGGTATGTTTGGACTGTGGATAGCCAGGACATGGCATTGGCATAAGAGCCGTCAAAGGCATCGGGGGCTCCAAGGCAGAGTTCAGTGGGTTTGATTGTCATGATAACCTGAGCTGGAGGTGGGGGTAGGGTAAACGCTGGTTGGCAATTGACTGGGGTTGGGGATGGTGGGGTGGGTACTCTGGGGATACTGAGCACCGCAGAGAGTCTATGGGCAAGTTCTAAGTCCTCAGGTTGTTAAGGGATGACGAGGTCTTCGTCAATGTCGATGGGATTCTCCAAAGAGGGTTCATTGGTGTCTGACGAGTCAAGGGTTTCCCTTCTCGATATGAGGTCGGGATAGGGTCTAGGGTTTCTGGGGCATTGGTGGGCAATGGTGGAGGCTTATACGATGATAGCCAATCAAGGGAGATCTTAGACCTTTTGTTACACTCGATGTGGTCAAGCGTAGGCCTGCAGTGGTTCAAGGGTTTACTGTTGCTATGCAGCTGACAGGACAAGGGGGCCTGACGAGGGAGTTTCTTGACAGGGAGGCTAGGGTTGGCATAAGACTAATGTCGGGTCGAAGGGAGTCCGCTCAAGGGTCTTCCTTGGCAGAGGTTCTGGGAACCATTGAGGACCGAGGGATCAACAGGTCCGAGGATGTCGTGGGGCTAGCGACGGGTCAAGGGTTCAAAGGGAGCGTCCACTCAACAGTAGGATGAGGACTGGGGGACCCAAGAGCAACTCCAAGATACTAGGTAAATTGCAGGAGATCTAAGATAGCAAATACACCAGAGTATTGAGGGTTTTATATATGTGAGCCAAAGAGTTAAGGGTAGGCAAAGGGAGAAGGTGAATCAGCAATGGAAAGTGATGGAATCGCGAAGAAGCTGAGTCACTATGGAATGGATGTGATGGCATCAGATAAGTATTGGTGATACAACTGTGGATGAGTCACACTAAATAAGTAAGCGGTATTGCAAAGACAAGGGTAAAAGAAAGGACATAAGCAGGGCTCGAACGGCAAGGGTCAAGGTTCTTTGACATACATGGTAAGTAAGGTGAAAAGAAAAAAGGGGGACCCAATGAATCGTAACATTTCGCATGTGCTTGCACGCATGTTTTAGGCAATCCTTAGAAGGATGTTCAAAGTGGCGATGGACAATATCATATGTGAGATTGCCTAGGTGCATGGAATGTCCCTTATCTAGCAGTAAAGCTTCGATGGTATACATGTTGCAGCCATGAAGACCAGGAATAAAAGAGGCAAGAATGCTGCCATCACCATAAGTGACGTCAAGGCGCTTCACATCTCCCTTAATTTGAGCACCTGCTTACATTAGTTGGCCAAGGAAAATAAGTTTAACACCACTGTTGAACAAATGTCCAACATTGAATAGTTGAAACAGTCTATTATTTTTATTGTTGGGTTGCCTCCAACGAATGATAACCTTGCCAATCCCAATAATGTGAATCGTGCCAGCTGCAGTGTTTGCTGGGATCTGTGCTTTTCCCTTGAGTTCAAGGTAGTCCACAAAATCAGATTGCTCAGGGGTAAAATGGGTTAATGCCCCAGAATCCAGAATCCATAGGTTCTTGACCTCATGCTCATGTCTATGCTTACATCCACATCCTCCTTGATAGCTTTCATGATTTGAGGCCATACAAAGCAGTAGGAGAGTGGAAAAAGCGGTATTTCTGACATTTAGTAAGGTTTGTTGAAGCAAATCAGGTTCGGAACATCATGAATGTGTCGGGGGGATCCAGGGGAGTCTATCAAACTCACTTTTATGAAGGTTTGTCATCAAAGACTTCGTAGAAAAAGGTGAAAAATCGCTTTTTTGTGTGTTTTTGGGCAAAAGTGGTAGGGTTCGTAAAGGTTCGTAAGGTTCGTAACTATCTAGCTTGATAGCCAGAGTGTTTTTATGGGTGCTAGACCTATGCAAACCTCGATCCGAGTTGATGAACCTAGGTTCATAGCCCAAATACTGTGTTTTTAGGGGTTTTCTTCCACAAATGCATCATTTCTGGCTTGAACAGGGTGAATCAAAGCAAGTACATCGATCGACATTCAATTGCTCATGCCTAGATACAGTAGGTTCACATGTGTCTACTGATCTTGAGTCCGAAGTGAATGTATCTAACTCATTACATGCCACTACTAGGTTCGTAATAGGTTCATCGAGGTTCGTAAATGAATTAGCGAACCCAATTAGGTTTGTGGGCCCAAAAGGTGAAGCCAAATGATCAACCAGAGGTGGTGAGCATGACATCAGATCATTTCAGAGAGATTGCACATACAAAAAATTGACGCCATCCATGGCTTCTCCCCCCTCTGAGCCATACAAGTCGACAATGTCTTTGTTGTCAGGGAGCTCCACTAATGAAGCTATAACTGGCCCAATGGGCTCGTCATCATTGTCATACTTTTCATCCCAACTTGCAGCTGGGGCAAAGTGGATTTCCTTCCTCTTGCTAGCATACTTGCACTTAGTGGGAGGTCGGGGGGTTTCTGCAGCGATAAAGAAAGAGGTGGCAGCAGCATCTGCAAGGGTGGTGTCGAGCTTTCTGATCAATTCGGAAGTGGGCTGAATGCCCAACCTATGTGCCAAGCTAAAGGCCTGGGGGATGTGAGGATCGAAAGCAGGACCTCTAGTTCCTTGGTAGTGAGAAGCTGGCTGATTGACCAGCAAGCATGGGTCTATAGTAGCAGGTGGGGCGTCGGCAGATGTATGGATGACTGGAGCTTGCTCCAGCCAGGTCAAGGAGGTGATCTCAGCAATGTGGGCAGCATCTTTCTTTTTCTGCTTATGGCACTTCTTCTTTTCCTTGTCAGCGGCAGGAGGGGCAGAAGCCCCAGCTGCCAGCTACTGCTGTCCTGAAGTGGACGGCTGCTGCTGGAAAGAGGGCATCTTGCCCTGCTTGTTGCCCTTGACAGCACTGATCTTATTTGCCTGGTGGCCCTTCCCCTAACTCTGGAGACCCTTGGTCTCCCAGCTATGCTTCAATGTGGCACCTATCTCCACAACTGATGGATTCTTTGGCTTGTTGGTCATAGAGTCGACCTGGGAGGTGAGATTCTGGATCACGACATCATAGGTATTGGGTACCTTCGCCAGCAACATCATGCCAGCAATTTTGGAGTCGAGCGAATAACAAGCAGTCTGGAATTCCATCAACAAGTTATTGAAGTTGGTAAGGTGTGGAATGGGGTTGGAGTTGGCAGGAATGGTATGAGCTAGGATCTTCTTGAAGATGACATAGGCAGATGAGATTGTCTGCTTGTTGTACTCATCGGTGAGAGCGTCATAGAGCTTCTTGACAGTGGTATAGACTTCAAACTTGGCCTTGATGGCTGGTGAGACATGGGATAAGATAGTCCCAACACAAGCGTTGTCAGCATTGTGCCATTTCAGGTAATTTTGGACCAGAGTCTGGTCCTTGTTGTCCATAGGGGCCTTGGGAGAATACTCTGACAGCTCGATCACCCAGAAGATCTGCTGGGCCTTAAGGTAGGTCCGTACTTGGGACCACCAACTCTTGAAGTTGGCACCAGTAAAGGTGGGGAGCGTGATGGTGGCTTTGGAAGTAGACATTGTTTCAAGTTCTAAGAATGAAACTTTTGTCAGTAAAGCCAACCGACATAGGTTCACTCTCTTGGAATGGGATCAACTCCATCTATCCTTTTGGACTAACAGAGGTTCTCATCCTTTGAGATGATCCAGTGCATCAACTGACTGTTAAGTCAGAATGCTAACTGGGGCTCATAACCTGTTGAACTTGCACTGTTCCAGGTGACACGTATTAGGTGTCAAGCCTGTACTTAGGCTCGTAGCAGCAAGGATCATAGAACCTACACTGGGGAAACAACTCTACCATACCAGGTAACCATGTACTCACTGAGGGGTGAGAACTGGGCTTGGGGGCTTTGTCTGGTGATGGTGGTTTGAGGTAAAGAAGTTCTTTTTCAAGTGGAGTTAGGACTCTACACTTTATACTAAGTACACTACATATTAAGTAAGTCTTTCTCATGTACTGAATATACACTACTCAGGCTATAGATAAGCGTCCTATAGTTAGTCGCTTTCAACAAAAATCTGGAACACATTGCAACAGAGCAGCAGGTGTACATGCCCTGTAATAACTGACCTCAGAAAGCTGTGGCATGATCGCATCAGATCAAATCGGCCAAAGGCAGTGATAGCCTGCATGACACTGCAACAACTAAAAAAGAGATGAGGATTGAACCATAGCATTGCCTGTGCCACCAATGATTCACTCTTGTATGCTGCAGTGGAAATGCAGAACTTGGATTGTTTGATTATATCATTTTATATGTGGGCTTTCGACTTTATGAAGTCGGACACAGCCATAATGTTTATGAAGCATGATATGAATCATTTAAGTATGGTTGGAAGTAGCAAAGAAGTAACTTGCTCATACCAGGTGCTGCCAATGCGGTTTCATAATGTTGGTTACGTGTAAGGTGGCAAGGGGTCCATGCACTTGGTGATCCGTTGGCGAGGACTCGGGAGCGAGTCATGTCCAACTTGCATGGTGACTTGCTTGAAAGTATTATGATGATGATGAGAATGAGATTAGTCACCCCGGGCGCGATGCCCGACTCGGATGTGTCTGATTGCAGTCGCATGGACTCAGAGTCCGGAAAGCACTAGCATCGGATGACCATTTTGGTGACTTCTCACATCAGCAAAAGCGGCAAATTCTAGCAAGAGCTAGCGGAGCCTCGGAGGAACCCGGCAATTCTGGCAAGGTCTAGGTAGACCTTGCAAGCCCGTACTAGATCTAGTAGGATCTTGCGAGAACTGAACGTGCATCCTGCTAGATCTTGCAAGGCCAAACAAGAAAGTCACAAGCCGTCTCGAGTCTAGCAAGCTCGTACTAGATCTAGTAGAGTATCATTAAAAATAAAAACACGTTCTGCTAGCTCTTGCAAGACCTAGCAAGAAAGCAACAAACCATCATGGGTCTCGCAAGCTCGTACTAGATCTAGTAGAGTATTATAAAAAATGAAAA
>JBBPMJ010000726.1:0-15692 GCA_038090255.1 Austroboletus niveus | reverse complement strand
GTGTTTTGAAAAATAGAGGGGAGTCTATGTCCTCGGACAGGAGATAGGTCAGGAACAAAGATTCTGGACATGAGAGGGGGTATACAGGGGGTGTGAAGTCTTGGGGATTTATGGGGGGATTCAAGAGAGTATTCATGGAGTGTGGTCATTGTTCTGGGGATCTTCAGAGTTTTCTTGATCATTTATAAACCTCCAAGAGTTCCAATCCATTTCTAAGGTTGGATTCTGGTTCCCATGTGTCATCACCAGAACCATATCCCTTCCATTGGATGCAGAATTGGTGGGCTCCCTTCCTTCCTCTATGGGCAATGACTTTGTCTATTTCCCATTCCTCTTCTCCATCTATTATCTCCAAGGTGGGTCGGGGAAAGTTGGCTCCATGCTCCCAAGTTTCCACATAAGGGGTTAATAGGCTAGCATGGAATATATTGTGGATTTTCCATGTTGGGGGAAGGTGGAGCTGGTAAGCTACTGGAGAGATTACTTTTTCAATTTCAAAAGGTTCTTTGTGTTTAGGAGCTAGTTTTCTTGCTCAGTAGTTTGTTTTTAGATTGGTTGCTTCCAGCCATACTTTGTCTCCAGCTTTCCATGGGGTAAATGTGGATCTTTTTCATCTTTTCATAAATATTCTTGCTCGTTCATGTGCTGCTAGTGCCTCTTTTCAAGAGTCTTCCAGTTTGGTTAATCTATTTTCCAATTCCGGAACAAATGTGTTTTTCTGATAGGTGGATAGGCTCGGGGTTGGTATCCCATGATCAGTTCGAATGGGGATTTCCAAGTAGAGGAATGGGTTGCCATATTGTGATGAAATTCAGCCAGTGGAAGAAGCGGAACCCATTGATCCACTGATCCATTGTAGAAGATCCGGAGGTAAGTTTCAAGTTCCTGATTCATTTGTTCAATTTCTCCATCTATCTGGGGATGATAGGCAGATGATAGGGCGACATCATACTGGAGTAGTCGTGCTAGTTCCCTGGTGAAGACAGATGCAAATTGGGGACCCCTGTCCGAAATAATTCTGTCATGGAGGCCAAATCTTTTAAACACTTGGTCGAAAAAGAGTTGGGCAATTCCTTGTGCATCAATGGTTTTGGAGCAAGGGCAGAAAATTACTCCCTTTGAAAGGCCATGGTCAACCACAACCATAACAGAGTCAAATCCAGAGACAGGAGGTAGTCCTGAAATGAGGTCAACAGAGACTTGTTGAAAGGGACAAGAAGCAGACGAGTTTAAAGGCATCAGAGGAGGGGATATGGGATGGGTATTTACTTTATTGGCTTGACAAGTAGCACAACCTGCGATGAATCGTCGCAGAAATGTGGACATTCCTGGCCACCAGAAGTCTTTTTCAAGAGCTGCTAAAGTTCAGAAGTGATCCATGTGTCCACTCATTGGGGAGTAGTATAGATCATGGACAAGTTTTTGGTGAGTAGGTTCTGGGATAAAGAGGCGTCCCTGGAAATGGAGTTCTTGATCTACAAAGGTCCAGTCGGACAGCTTTGTTCAGAGAAGAGGGGGGGTATCATTATACATTTTCTCGAGTGTGGTGAGGACAAAAGAATCAGAGGAAGTGGACTTTGCAATTTTATCCGTTAGGGCGAGGTCAATCTGTCTACAGAATAGATTGTCTAGAAGAACTACCTCAGCATTGTCTGATTCAGTCAATATGTCATCTTTTCTTGAGAGGGTGTCGGCAGGGCCCATGTGTGTTCCTGGTACATGTGTAAATGCAAGGTCAAAGTCTTGCAGGAACATTTGCCATCGAGCATGGCATCACGATAGTCGATGAGGGGCTCTGAAGTAGGTGAGGTTTTTGTGATCTGTGAGTATTTGGACCACATGTCGAGCTCCAAGTAGATGGTGTCTCCAATCTTCAAGAGCATGGATAACCGCCAGTAGTTCTCTGTTATATATGTCATAGTTTCGTTCTGTGCTCGATAGAGTGGCAGATCAGTATACACATGGATGGAGATCACCATTGGAGTCCTTTTGCATGAGAACTCCTTCAGTGGCTAGGAGTGAAGCATCTGTCATTACAAAGTATGGGTGTTCCAGATCTGGTTGTTTCAAGACTGGGGAGGTGGAGAACACCTGTTTCATGTCATCAAAGGCATGCTGTTCTTTCTCTGTCCAAGTCCAGAGTTTGTCTTTCCAAGTAAGTTCATTAAGTGAGGCCACTCTCTGAGCAAAGTTTGAAATGAATCTTCGGTAGAAGTTGCAGAATCCTAAGAAGGATCTTACTGCTTTGACTGAGCTGGGGGGGTTCCATTCTTCTATGGCTTGGAGTTTGGTTGTATCCATTGCAAGTTCTCCTGGTCGGACTGTTAGGCCAAGGTAGTCCATGATTTGGGAGTCAAAGGTGCATTTCTGGAGTTTGCACCTAAGTCCTAGGCTTCTAAGTCATTCTAGAATCTTAACAGTCCTTTCTCTATGCTCAGATGGATCGGAAGAATGGATGGTTAGGTCATCCATATAGATAATCAACCATCCTTCTGCAAGGTAATCTCCAAAGGCATCATTCATGAATGCTTGAAAAGTGGCAGGAGAGTTGCACATTCTGAAGAACATCACAGTTGGTTCAAACAGTCCAAAGGGGGTGATAAAGGCTGCTTTCCATCGATCCTTTGATACAATTTGTATATTGTGGTATCCCATTGGATGTCCATTTTGGTGAAGATGGTCGAGTTCCCTATTTGTTCGATGATAAACTGGATATTTGGCAGGGGGTAATCATTTTTTACTGTATATTCATTAAGGTACCTATAATCTTGACAGGGTCAGAGTTTTCCATCTTTCTTATCGATGAAAAAGAAAGGTGCAGCCTGGGGGGATTGTGAAGGTTTGATTCGTCCGTTTGCTAGATTCTCCTCCACGAACTTTTTACATGCTTCTTGTTCAGGGAGAGAGAGGAGGTAGGCTTTTGCCCTCTTTGGAATGAATGTCTCTTTGAGTTTGATAGTATGATCATATGTTTATAAAGGAGGTAGAATATTTGGGGGGTTTTCTTTGAACACATCTTTGAAGCTGTTATAGTCCTTTGGTAAATCCTTTTTCTCTTGTTTCTTCTCCATTTCTAGTTTTGTGGATAACATTGTTTTCATGATATATTCTTTGGCAGTTTCATATCTCTCACAGTACGCTGCATGGGTCTCAAAATTGGGATCCTTTTGGAGATATCTTATGAGGTATCTTCTTTCACCTTTTTCATTCTTTTTTAGAGTTTGTTTTTGGTTCCGGTTCGGTAGTTGGAGAATTACTCTCCCTGTTGCCTAGTCTATATCTGGATTTTGTTCCCTGAGCCAGTTCATTCCTAGAATGACATTTTCCTTGCTGGCTGGGAGGAGATGAAAAGTTCGGTTTTTCATCACATTTCCTATGTGGAAGGTAATTGTGGTTCAGAACCTGATAAGTCCTGCTTGGTTTGTGGTTCCATCTGCATTGATAGCTCTAATAGGTCGTGCTATCCTTTCCATGGGTAGATTGTTCCTTTTGGCAAAGTCCAAGTTTATGAATGAACCAGTTGCTCTGCAATCGATTAAGGCAGTGGTTTCGGCAGTGGTTTTTCTGGATATTTCAAGTGAGATGGGAACGAGTATTGATTTTGGGTCACTTGATACTAATACAGAGAAAAAGTTAGGGGGGCAGTGAGCCAACTTCTGTCCCCTGTTTAAAAATCTGAAAAGCCTTTATCCTTGAGTTCGATCTTTGCAACTGTTTCCTCATTCTCTTTGGGGTCTTCGAAACATTCTTTGAGTACTCGGAGTACCTCTTTCTTGTCTACCTGTTTTTCTCCTAGTTGTTTCACATATTCGTTAATGAGTCCCTTCTTAGTTTCGATGGTTTGGATCCTGGCTGGGTTCCTGGGGAGACGAGGTGATGGGTTTCCTCTTTTTGGATGATTCCTAGTGGAGCATCCAACTTTGTGACAGATGAAGCACCTGTTTTCCCTGATGTGGCGAGCTCTTTCAGTGAGGGAGAGCATTCGTTGTTCTAAGGCAGTGATTTGAAGGGCATCTATATCCATGGCATTTGGATCCTGGTTGTTGATTCTTCCATAGTCTGTCCTTCCTTTCCAGATATCTCTTATCTGATTCTGTTGCCTGACAAAGGCAGCAGCTTTCTCTGACCATTCCTTCCAAGATTCTGGTTCCTTTTCCATTCCAAAGATCCTTTCTGTGAGTTCTGGATCTAATCCCTTCATATAACATTCAATCAGGGCATTTTGATCCGAGATTCCGGCCTTGGATATGAGAAGTCAAAAGTCTGTGTTAAATTTGTTAAGAGAGTCTAATCCTTTTTCTTTCATCGAGATCTGATGTAGCTTTTGTCAAGAGTTAGCAGCAGTGTGCTTGTTTGAGAAGATCTCCAGGAATTCCTTTTTGAATTCGCTCCAGGTTGCTTTGTTTGGAGCAACAGTTCTGGAATCAAAGTTCTCATATGCAGCTTTGGCAAACTGCTTCCCTCGCCCTTTTGACATCCTGTTGAGGACGGTATAGATCTTCTTTAAGTCATCATACCTGTCTTTATTCATGAGGAAGTATGCATCCATGGCTCTGATCCAAAATTTGGCATCAGCGGCTTCTCCAGAGAATTCTTCCAGGAGTCCTGCTTTGAGCTCAGTCATTTCTGAGTGGTCTGGGTTGGGCAGGGGGTTGCTTGGGGAAGTAGGGGTGTTGTGGGCTGAGGAGAGTGGATTTCTTTGAGACAGATGAGATCTTGGTGGAGGAGATGGGGTTTCACTTTGAGCAAAGTGGGGCTGATTCATCCTGAGGGTCTCAGAGACAGATTCAAGTCATGAGCATTCTCTTCTGTCTGTTTTGTCCTCAGAGTCCTCATAAGGAGGGTCTTCCCTGCATCTGTACGAAATGATGGGCAACTGGTGGGGTGCCTTGCTGCGTGATAGCAGAGGTATGGGGAGAGCTAGATCTTTTGTTACATGTGTGCAACATCTAGTCCCAGTGTGTCCTCAAAGGTGACACAAAGTCCTGTAGATTCGAAGGGTTCTCTGATGAGACTCAAGACTTAGGCAGGAATGAGACTAAATACTGCATATAATTGCGCAGATCTAGCTGTGGAACATACAGGATAACTACTAGGTATTTATACAGTTTGGAACCATCTCAGAATGGGAGAGTGATGGAACAGAGCACATGGTACACTACAATGGCCTTGTGAATCAATGGACAGAACAGGGTGACACTACCATTAGAAAGGAGGATGGAAGGAGGAGCAGAGATCTGTGACAAAAGCGAGTCTGGGGACGCATGGCATGAGTTACAAAAGTGGAATAAGAGAGGAACATGGTGAATCAAGAGTAGGGATCTCCATATAACCATATGGGGTGTAATCTTCAGGGAATAGAGTTCAATAGCATTCTAGGGGGAGTCCGTCCTCAGGCTTCCATTCTGGTAGAAGAGTGGTAGAGTGTTCCGATGGTTCCAGAGTTCCAGAACCTTTGGAACCTCTGGGACGACGCTTACTTGTAACAATTCCGGAATCTTCGAAACTGCAGGAAGGTAACTCAGAACCACAGGAACTGATTCTGAAATCTTCAGAACCACCAGAATCATGCTTACTTGTAACAGACAACATGTATTAGATGTCAAGCCTGTACTTAGGCTCATAGAAGCTAGGATTATAGAACCTACATTGAGGCAATGACTCTACCATACCAGTTAACCAAGTACTCACTGAGGGGTGAGGACAGGGCTTGGTACATAGCTTAGTCTGGTGATGGTGGTTCAAAGTAAAGAAGTTGTTATTAAAGTGGAGTTGTCACTCTACACTTTATACAAAGTATACTACTTATTAAGTAAGCCTTTCTCATGCACTGAATATATACTACTCAGGCTATAGATAAATGTCCTATAGTCAGTCACTTTCAACAATGTAAATCACATTCAAAAGATACACCATCTACTCCTCCTTATCCATAAGACATATGTATCTACCATTGCAATTGATTATCTGTACCATAATATCCATACTTTCATAGCTTCTCTATATGCCATTCATACATTCCAAGAAGCTGTGAGAACTTTATTTCCCACAGGCACAACATCTTTCCTCTCCTTCAAAACAAAGATTGATTTTTAATGAGCTTTAACAACTAGCTTAAAATAGGCTCACAGGTGTGTCTACCATTATTATATCTTCTGAAGGCAGCATTCAAAAGATATATCATCATCTCCTCATTCATAAGACATACATATGTATCTATCATTGCATATAATTATCTGTATGAACATTTCCATGCTTTCATAGCTTTGCTATATGCCATCAATAGATCCCAACAAGCTCTGAAAAGATAATTTCCCACAGTTATGACATCTCTCCTTCTTTCCCCTTAAACAAAGATTTGATTTTTGTGAGGTCAAATGACTAGTTAAATATAGGCCCACATGTGTTCCTACCATTATTTTACCTCCTGAAGGCAATGGTATCATTCACTAGATCCACATAAATCACATAAAGAAAATATACCCTCCTTCTCTCCTCATCTCTAAGATACATCTCATTTATTCCTTCTTACCACTTCTTTCTTTGCTTCCATAGCATCTCTACATGCTCCTAAAAGGTCCCAAGAAGCTGTGAGAACTTTATCTCCCACAGTCATGACATCTTTTCTCCTCCCTCCCAAAACAAAGATTGATTTTTTGTGAGCTCTAAAAATAGACCTATATGTGTTTCTACCATTATTTTACCATCTGAATGTGATGGTATCATTTTCTAAGCCCAAATAAATTGCATTAAAAAGATATATCATCATCTCCTTCTCTCTTTTGACCAAAATTCTACATACAGAGCCACAGGACCATCTTGGCATTGGTTTATTATTTTTCCCAAGGGATTAACAACCCTAAAAAGGCATTGGGAATGTTTTTGAAGCCTCACAAAGTCTTCCTCATCCACATTTTACATTTTTCCTCCTATGACCTTGTTTGATTTTTTTTCTCAAGATTCTGACTGCCATTTTTTATGATTGTTGGCTCATTTTGACTGCATTAATGAGTACTATTTTATGGTATACTTTGTGGAAGATTTTGAGTTTTTTATTTTGACACTTTTATTCAAAATGACATGTGTGGCCACCACTTCAACATCAATGACAACAAAGGCACAAGAATGCAAAGGCACATCCAATATCACAGACTGACCTGCAAGGTGTGACAAGGACACTGCCCTGATGGCAATGCCACAGCTTGTGGTGATGTAATGACATCACCAACTGCAAGGCACTGTTGAACGTTGAACATCATTGACAATGAATGTGCATGCAAGCACAAATATACACATGAAGATGCATCTATATGTGTGCTTATGCTCACATTCATGCATTCATTTTGGCACACCTGGTGGCATGTATCAGATGTTCTATCCAAGGTTGGGATGGGATGGAAATGAGAATGTGGCAGTGCATCAAGCTGATTGGGTGGGGTGATGAGACTAGGAAGCAAGAATGTTGCACTTGTGCAATGTCCAGTCTTAGTGTGTCCTCAAAGGTGACACAAGGTCCTATAGAAATCCAAGGGAGTCTCTGCTGAGGCTCAAGACTCAGGCAGGAATGAGACTAAACACTGTGTATATTTGTGCAGATCTAGCTGCAGAACATACAAGATAACTAGTAGGTATTTATACAGCTTGAAACCATATCAGAACAAAGAGTGGATGGAATGGAGCACATGGTACACTACAATGGCCTCATGGATCAATGGATGAAAATGGGATAATGCTACCATCAAAAGGAGAATGGAAGGAGGAGTGGAGATCTGTGACAAAAGTGACTCTGGGACACATGTCCTTAGTTACAAAAGAGGAATCGGAGAAGAACATGGTGAATCAAGAACTGGAATCTCCATATGACCATATGGAGCATAGCCTTCAGGGAATAGAGTCCAATAGCATTCTAAAGGAAGTCCATCTTCAGGCTTCCATTCTGGTTGGGGAGTTGCAAAGTGTTTTGATGTTTCCAAGATTCCAGAACCTTTGGAACCACTGGAATTGCACTTACTTTTAACAAAGGATGGAGAATCTATTTGACAGATGGATGATGATATCAAGACTGATCAAAAGGCCTTAAATACGGAGTGGAGGGCCTGTGAAGTATCTAGATAAACGGAGAAAGTATAGGTATTTGGACTGTACCAACA
Organism: Austroboletus niveus; assembly: GCA_038090255.1. Lineage (NCBI taxonomy): Eukaryota > Fungi > Basidiomycota > Agaricomycetes > Boletales > Boletaceae > Austroboletus > Austroboletus niveus. The sequence goes on along the minus strand of JBBPMJ010000726.1, from coordinate 7,542 downwards.
CCAATAGCGTACAAGGAATCATAAGTCATAAGAAGGAAGACTGAAAATCAAACGTCCATATGTTGGAAGCAGAGTGCATGCATGTATGGCAGGCTGAAGCATGCCAAGCCAGTGTCAGCAATTGAATGAACACTGGAGTACAACGGTGCAAAGAAGAAATCAGTCAGCTCAAATGCATGTTGACATCCTCACGCAAGAACAAAACCAAACAAACCAAGATCGAGGCACTCCAGGGCAAACTGGTCATGAAAGAAGAAGAGCTTGAGAGCATTCAAAAGATGCCCACGGACACCAACAGAGCAATGGCAATGCACTCACTCAACAACAAGATGCTCAGTATGGTCAGGCAATAGCACGTGCTTGAGCTGTCATCAGCGCAGGACAGGGTAATTAGCTTCAGCGGCAGATCCATGTTCTCGAGGACAGCTTTGAGACCATTCTCACCCGGCAGTGCTTTGAGGCTGTCGAATCAGGCGGGAAACGATGTCCAATACTGGTCATTGGCCTCATCCAAGCTGAGTGGTCTCATGCCCCCAACACGGTCCATGTTTGACGTTGGACTGTCACCCAAGACATGTCACAAGTGGCAGGTCAGAAGCCTTGAGCATGCTCAAGGCCAGGATCGAGAGTAAGACAGCTTCTGCACATACCCATGTCATTCAAATTTGTCTCCTCTGTTTCCCTTCTAAAACAATGAAATACCACAAGTTAATGTGTTGGGAGTTGGGGACTGCTGCCTGTGCCTGTGTCAGCTAATATTTCCAACAAAGGAAGGGCTCATGCCATCGGCCAAAGCCAGGTAGACTACACGTGATTAGGAATCCATAATCAAATGTTGCACATGCAGCCCATCAGACAAACTTTTCAGCATTAGTCTCACATTCTTCAGCATGAAAAACAGATGACACCACCCAGCAACCCCAGCCTTGCAGATGATGGTGGTGCCTCTGGTCATAACAAGTCACCTGAGCCTGGCTCAACCATGAAACTAATGTTACCAATGAGTACCCCAATTAAAAAGAATAGAGCTACTCAAGAGCAGTTTTCAACATGGACTCAATTTTGCCACCATACAATCCATTCAATGGGTAAAGAAATGAGGGGCAGTGTTGTTGGTCCAATGCCAGTAACAGAATTCATAAATGCCTTTCTTCCTAAATCTAAGATTCCCGGATATTGTTTGACCACTTCAGATGCATTTCCAAAGAAAATCTCATTCAAAAAAACTCTTCGATCTGATTCAGAGTTGACTGCATATGAACCGTTTGTAAGTGTATTCATCCAGTCAGTTCACCAATGTAGTACAATACCGCAATTAACTCATGTCACTGCAGATCACAGAGTTGAAAGTTTTCACCCCTTGATTTCATTTCATTGACTCTCATGCTCGACCAGACACGAAGAGCAACTTCTCCTTCCAGATTAAACCTGACATCTACATCTATGTGGGATTGTTGAAGCCCTGCACTGTTCCTACAGGCTGCGATACTTCCAAGCTTGAGATTCACATCGAGTTCAAATGGGATGACCTGAATAATCCATTCTTGCATTCAGCAAAAGAAGGATTTGTGGCATCCAGCAACAAGGCAAAAGACATGCTAGGACAGATTGCAGCCTATGCTTTAGCACAGCTAAGTGTTCAATTCTGTATGCATATATTTTCCATTCTGGTCATGTGAGACATTGTGCATATCGTTCAGTGGGACAGGGAAGGGCTTATTGTCACAGAACCCATCAAGTACAACATTGATCCATCCCTTGCCGAATTCTTTTCTCTCTGCTCACAGGCCCCCCCTGAACTGCATGGGGTTGATACCATGATATCTGAGGTTCCAGAAGAGGAAACTTCACGTCATGCAAGGACAATGCTTGGACTGCCTCCTGATATGCCTATGTTTAGAACCTCAATCCCATCGACCAGCAGCACCCTGTGCATGATCATTTTTCCTGCAACTACCACCACTGCATTGCTTCCAATTGGCCATGCTATGCGCACAACTCCAGCATATGATGTTGGAGGGAATTGTGTTGTGTACTTCAAAGACTCTTGGTGCATCAACTTTCCTGGTCTTACCCCGGAGAGCAAGATCTATGCCATGTTAAACAGGGACAAGATACCAAATGTGCCTACCTGCCTTGCATCTGGCAACATGCAGTCTTGGCCTGAACAAGACATGAAGGTGCTAAGATACTCGCAAGCCAGCTGGGCGGGAGGGTGTGAGACATCTATCATGCCTCACACTCACTATAGGCTTGTTATTGATGTTGTCAGAGCTAAATTAAGCGAGTTCTCCTCCTCTTGGGAACTTGTCCAGGCTATGTACATATGATGCACTTGTAGGTTGGTCGCTTTGTTCCATGTGACACCATGGTTTCTTCATTGAAGGTCATTTTCCAGCCCATAAACATGCGTTCACCCTGGGAATTCTGCATCATGACATTAGCATCAGAAACATTATCATTGTTTCTGGACGAGGGTACTTGATTGACTGGGACTTAGTGAAGTGGATATTCATAGATGGACCCCGGCAACTAGCATGTACTGTACGTGAAATGAATACATATGATGATCGCTATATTTTCTCATGACTGTTTCAGGGTACCTGGCAGTTCATGTCTGTGCACCTCATGGAAAATATCACTGTGCACCACGCCCTTCAGGATAATATGGAATCCACATTCTGGGTACTTCTGTGAAGCGCTCTCATGTTCTCGAAACCAATCCTAATCGACCAGGATCACACAACCTTCATTAAAACAATCTTCGATTCTATTCCAGGTGCAGAGGGAAAATGAAGTGTTCTTATATCACAAACCATTTTTATGACCACTCTCTTCCCTGACCGGAAGCCCCTTTTTGACCTTCTGAGGGCCCTCGCGGACCTCTTCAAGCATCGCTATAGCAAACCCACCCACTCAGATAAGGTGGCTTACATGGCTATGGAGAAGCTGTGAGAGATCAATCCAGGGTCTGATTCACTGGATGCCTTGAAAAATTCAGTGGTGTACTGGTTCCAGATGGCTAAAGAGCAGCTAAAAGATCATTCTTATCTTATCGAACTGTTTGCCGATCATCTCTCTGACTCCTCATGGCCACAGAAGGATAGGGCTATTGAGCAGCCATTGATGGGCACTGATTGTTTTGGTGATGAAATGGGTCAGGTCATCTTCTTGAAGTCAATGCACAAGTTGGATGCTGTCCCAGAGGAGAGAAGTAACAAAAGGCGAAGGATTTGACAAACAGTGGATAGAGATACCAAGTCTGAGTTTGATGACTCGGATAAGGAATGGAACACTGATGTAGTGGATACAGACTCGGGAAATGACGGATCCTTTGGGACCCTTGAAACTGTTTGGGCTAGTAGTCTTAGCTCACTCATCCTCATCCCAAGTTCCCCTGTGGCTTTCTCTTGACTTTCACCTTATGTAAATCTCGGCTAGGGTATTTGAACTTTGTGATACATCATTTCTTTGATGTGGTCAACTCGCATATTATCAATGGCATACTGTTTGGAATTTAATTCTAGGCTGATACACATCTCCTCAAAGATAAGCAGAAGGTACCAACATGTTTCAGTTTACTCTCTGATATGACTATCATGGCCCACAATACTGCTGCATCACAACCTGGAAGAATGTCACAGAAGAGGATCAATTATATTGTGCTGCAGTCCTTGATGCTTACTATTTACACTCATGGAAACCATGATGTCTCCGAAATGAAAAGTCATGAAACCTGTTCTAGCCGATCCAGCCTCCAAGAGGCAAAGGTAAGAAACAAAAAGGCTGTGACCTCCAGATGTCATTTTACTGCCTTCCACAGCAGTACTCAGGGCACTCCCTACGTCTATGGGGAGTGAAACAGGAGATGCTGGTCCGTTCAATGCTACACCAGGTGAGACTGCTTTCGATCACTAATCCACAAGGCCACGAGAGCTGATCCCATGGTAACAGTTGCTGAGCCTGCAGTGGTGGTAGATACAGTACCCACCCTGGCCACACAAGTAGGAAAAGAAAAGGCATATAAGAAAAATATGCCTGAGGCAGAACCATCAGAATGTTAGGTTTTTTTTTAAACCTTCTGATGCTACCAATACATTACTGATACCTCCTAATCCCTTCCGAACTCTTTCTGAACCAATTCCCTTGCCAGGCTCTTCCATCTGTGTAATCAGCTGCAATGCTTTCACTTCCAAAAGCCTTTCTGAGTGAATTGCCAGACCAGAAGTACCTAGTCAATCAAGTACACTACAGAGTAAGTGCCAATGTACTTGAAGGTTACAGAAGGCATTAGCAGTATAAAGCTCCTCAATAAAGTGAAAAAAAGGTGCTGTAATTGAATTTCGACAAAATTTGCACATCAAAAATGAGGACCCACTGAGGAGGAATCCTCCGGGTTACTTGGAATTTTTCCATTCAAATGATATCAATATTTTCCAAACTCCTTTCCCTCTCCTTATTCTTTCGGCTCGGTAATTCATTCCAATTATACCACTTTCCCACATTTCCACTTCCGCATTTTCCGAATGTGTTTCTGACATGGAAAACTACACTACATGACCATTGTATTGGATTTAAATTTCTTTACATAAATCTAATTGGCTGAAGTTATCAATGTATGGCACTGCCAGTGGTAGAAATCTACATGATTCATTTAATAAGGATATTCACATCATTTTATGAGGTCTCTAAGTCATGTCAGAATGGCGTCAGAAACATCTGAGGAACTCTGAAAGAAAAGTTGTCACAAGCGCATTTCCTATGCTTCCGGATTCTCTGGAAGTGATTCCCGCACTTGCGACATTCCCGTGCTTCCAGATGTTCCAGTACATGTGTACAGTGATTTGGCCCTACCTGTTTATGTTGTGACAGAATAGAGAGAAGTAGTCTTGAAGACTACGCAGTAGCTCAATTCATAGAAATACTGGACCTAGTCTCTGGAATTAGAGGGGTCCAAGTCCATTTTCAAGCCCAAACGGTCCAGTGGACTAGTGAACAGAAGATGGTTCTGCCATTTTTTCCATGCTGGATATGAAACAAGAAATGCCAAATATGCAATGTTCTCAACACTGATGCCCTCTATGCTAAATTGCTGACAAAGCTTGTTAAAGGCAGAAATTTCTTATTATCATTTTGCATTTTCAATATACTATAAACATTGGGAAAATGTTGAAATCCCTGGTGTGTGAGAACGAGACTACTCTTAGGTCATTTTCAGCATGACAAAAAATCCCACCTAAATGGGGTTTATTGCCACCAAAAACTAGTGCCTGAGGTGCTCAATTTCCATTTTGATCATGTCACTGTCACATGTCATGCGGGGATGGTGACGGGAAAAGTGCGTGATACCGCAGCCAGTGACTCATGGATAGTCCATCTTCCGGATTCTGCGGACGGAAGTCACGGAAGTGCAGGAACAATTCCGGAACCTTCGGAATTGAGTCCACTTGTAACAGGTCTGGTTCAGTACCCAAATGTTGCAGATACAGTCCGAGGGCCCTATATAACTGTCTATGGCTTGCTTATTTTCCCAAGTATAGCTCGTCACGATGTTTCCAACTTGTATGGCCTTGAACTTAGCCAAGGCTTTGCGTGCACCCTGGCCATGTTGATACACAGCAGAAGACCATGACGTGCCTTGTGAAATCCAGTAATCAAGTAGAGGGAGTTGTGGATGATGATGCGACCAAGGCACTCTTCTGAAAAGGTATACCAATGCTTCATCACTTCGTGTAGGAGGAGATGTTCATTTCGGAGGCTATAACATTCGGCGCCTTTGGGGAGAATGAGGATTGCACCTGCCTGAGAGAACACGTGAATTCATAGTTAAGAGAAACTGCCTGCAGTCTTCTTCAATATCATCACAACTGATCCCAACAATGCATTTATTGTGAGATGTCTCACCTCGTAGAGCCCTCCTTAGACAACTCTGCACTGCTTGTCCATGTCACAGAGGACCTCAAAATGATATATCCTATATCTTCTGCTACAGGAAACTGAAATATCTCTTTCATCAAGCAGAATTGGGACATAATTACACACCAAGCATTAGTAAATAAGAGAAGCAGAAGGATGCTGTGTCATGAGTCCACGTCATCTCTGGATAATACCTTATCTCACAGAGTACCTTACAGCAGACCTCTCTAAGTGTTTCAACTTCTCTTTTGCCACGTTTTATCCCTGCTCCTCTCAGTTACGTCAAGAGTTCGTTCTTATTTTGTAGCATGGGTGACCTGCTCTTTTCACAGACCTCTTGCTCAATAATGTCGCTCACTTCATATGACTCCCCGCCTTGCAAGTACGAATTCCGTACACAGTCTGATCCATCCAGAAACAGAATACCAGAGGTGTTGAAGAGCAATCTCATCAAGAGGAGCAGACATATGATTGCATGAGGAGGATGTATGGGCATGTCAGAGAATGAAGGTCAGGTCATTGAGAGAAACATCGTTAATTTTTCCAAAAAGAAGGGTTGAATAAATGAAGCAATGTTTTATTCCCATCTTGAACGCATTGGAAAATTGAGGATGTGGATATGCATTGATGACTTTACTCAAAGGTGATAGTTTCTATTCTGAGATGATGAGGCATGAAAAACTAGAACAATGACATGTATAAGGGCAACCTACATCAGCCATCAACAGGTTCTCTTGGTCAGTTTGTCTTCAACTACGTCTCCACCATTAAATCAATATGCTTGATTGTGAGAATAGGACACTGCTTCTTCCTTCTCAGATGAGGGAAGTCAGAATCATTGGATGGCTTGTCAAATGAGGTCATGGACGAGTTGAAAAAGACGGTCTGGAATGTCGCTTCTGTCTATACATTGTTACCAGCAAAGATGCTTTTATTTAGAACACCATTTACTCCTTACCAATGGCATACTGTTTGGAATTTAAATATAGGGTGACTCATATGTTTTTTTACTCTTTGGTAGGACTGCCAGACCCACAATATGTCAAAACATGGAGGGGAATTTCACCGAAGAGGGCCATTTATATTGCATTGTAGTCCAACTGTTAAACTATCCCTTGACACTACTGTTTACACTTATCAAAACAGCGATATATCTCCTAAATGAAAATTCAGAAAACCTATTCTGGCTGATCCAGCCCCCGAGAGAGGAGAATGTAGGAAAAAAATACAGGCTGAGACTAAAAATTCAACTCAACAGGCCATGCAATCATCTAACTATAAGAACTTGTATACCTTGTACATGCTACCTGATAATTCTGAATCCTTCCAAACTAATTTCCTTGCTATGCTCTTCCATCTCAGAAATTTGATTCTAATGCTTTCACTCTTCACACACCTCCACTTCCAAGCCTTTCCGGATGTATTTCTGAATCGGAAGTGGCTAAATACGTAGAAATTTCTCCTAATTGATGGGCAAGGCAAATAAATCAGCAATTAATTAAGAAAAAAAATATCAAATGATATATAAGCATATCAAAGACCTGTTATCACCTCAAACATTTGCCGAATAGAGATCAACAGTTCCTTTAAGAATCCAGAGGCCACCTAATGCCAGCTTGACTATTT
>JBBPMJ010000725.1:0-15851 GCA_038090255.1 Austroboletus niveus | reverse complement strand
TGTCAGGACTCTTTTCGCCTCTATCTTATCTCTCTTTCACATGACACTTACGTACGCTCACACGTGACTTCATGACTCATTCCATATCACGTGGTGACAGTCATTCCATGACATTCCATTCCTTTCCACAATCGCTTACGCGTATACCTTAGATACTTCTATGCCTGCCCTACATAGTGGTCCGTGCACCTAGACTGCGTGTATATAAGGCGGGGTATCATCGTAGGATACCCCCATCTTCGGTTTATTCATTGTTTTACCAAGTAACCTAAAGGGCAACCTAAGGGCCTTTCTAGAAGTCCTGATACAACTAGCTGCTTCATTGTATCCTAGGGAATCTGAAAGTCTCAAGCAATACAAAAAGGAAAAGATGAACCCAACGTCCTAATTTCACGCGCTCTTGGATCGTGTTGTAGGGAAACACGCCTAACAGAACGAAAAAACAACATCGCATGACAGTATTACCTTGCTGTAAGGTTTCTCCAGCATAACTCAGGCACCGTTATACACGTGACTTGCACATGTATCACGTGCTTCAAGTTTGGATGTTTCTCGCGCGACGCGCACTGCTTGCAGCTGCTACAACGCCAATTGTTACGAACGTCGATTTTGCCGTGATTGGACAAGTGGAGCGCGCGTTTGCAAACGGCCCGTCAGCTTGGTGATATTTCTCACCTTGCTTGCACTGAGTACACGCACTCGCTGCGTGACGCCTATTCTTATAAACGTCGATTTCACTGTGATGGGATTTCAAGTGACGCGCCTCAACTTGTTTGCAAGTCCTCGCCCTCGGCAATTTGTGGCTTGTGCTGATTGTTGCATGTGGTGTGATTGAAAAAGGCTGGCGGGCGTTGACGTTCGTAGTTTGCAGCTTCACCCGCAGGCGGAAGGTGCATGCGCTCAACTTTTTTCAGGGGATGCAGGCTGATTTTTCTTTTGCCTATCAAATGGAGCAGTACCAGAACGATTGTCACATTTCCCGTCCATCGCCGCTTCTGATCCAACGGTACACCCTTTTCCCATCAATGGTGTGCGTCAGGTTGTTCAATCCGTGACTTGTCCCGAAGTTTGGACGTTGTTCGAGAGTTCTACATTAACAACTTTTCCGACAGAGATTTTCACGCCATCCCCGGCCCATCCTTAGCTATCAATAGTCCGCTGTATGACGTCGCCTTACTGTGGTATATATATTCGAGCCAGGCTGCGAGTGATCTGTACTATAGTGTCACGGGCACGGTGACGGAGAAGAGCGGACGTGACAGCGAAGTGAAAGACGAGCGCGACGAAACGGGGTGCCAATAACTGGCGTTGATACCTCGAGGAGAAAAGATACAAAGCCCCGAGCGACAGGTGATATAGGGAGGTAAGAACTATACAGAAATCCAATCGAGTCCGAAATACAAATGTAGTAATGAGCAAACGAAATACGAAATACAGAGTGAAACAATGAAACGAAATGCTATGAGTGCCCGTGTGTGAAAGAGCCCCACGGTGACAACCGTCGAATCGAGCGTGAGGGCAAGGTGTTAGCCTTTAATTCGTCAGTGCGTGATTGATAATCTTTAAGATAACGGAGATTCGTGCAGATCTATCCCAGCAGAGATTACAGGTCGACGGAGGCTTTCCATTTTGCTACTCGAGCTACAAGTGCTAAAACTTGTTACAAACTTGCCCGTTTGCTACAGCCTCGTTCCGAGTCACTCGGCAGTCATTTTCCTGATACGACGACGTGAATGACAAACAACGTGAATGTGACCTACCACGTGCATAAACGAAACCAGTCAACATGCAAGCTAGATCACGTCCGTATCCTTTATACACCTTAAAGGAAAGGGCCTTCGTACTCGTCTTCGTTACTCGTCGCATGTGGGATACCTGGAGACGGGTTAGTTCGGACGAGGAACGATAGTCATCGCAGTTCGGCAACTGAGATACCTAATTACAAAATAAATCTCCGCTTGCGCCCTAAACATCGGACTGCGAAAGAAGTACCGTAGATTGGCGCACAGGGAATGAATGGGCTCAGCATTGAAGAGTTCTACTTACTAGCAAACGTCAGAGTGATGACATGCAGCCACACACGCGTTCCGATCCGGCTACTTTCAGTACTGTGTGAACGATCTTATCGAATTCATTTCGGGAGGAGTTGGTACTAACCGATGAACTCGCCGCCGTTGACTTGATGTCGTACCAGCTGTCTTTTTCGTCTATGTATAACTGGCGCTTAAGCAACTTGAATCCTGTAAGGCAAGTGGCAACTATCTGTTTGGGTAATCAATCTGGGATGCGGCGGGACAGAATCTTGCAATTCAAAGCTTGAAAGAGTCCGTACAGCTGTGTAGGACCCCCACGTACCCTCTTCTTACGTGGCGTGGCGTGGCGTTTACGCCGCTACAGGATTGAAGTATACCTTGAAGTATACTATACGGAGTAGTCGATCGGTATACATGTCTAAGGTAAGGGACTCCCTGGTTCCGCGGATGCCTCAGAGGTGGCGTAAGGCCCTAGATCTGGTCCCTCCATTCCTGCCGGCCCGGTTTTAGAAGCGAGCACGTATCTTGTAAGTCGCGTAAAGTATGATGGGAATATGGCATTATCAATCCAACTCCTACTCTGAATCGTTTCAGCATTATGTTTTGGGATTCTAACGCGTGGTGCGCTTTCCCCCAAAAATAAGTTCTCCAGATTAACGGAGCATATTTAACCCACTGACAGTAGTCTTTCAGAATTGCCGAACCCTCGCCCACCATGTCTATTTGGATGATGACAGCCGACTTAGCGATCGGGTGCGTGGCGTGCGCCGTGGTTCTACATATTTGTAGACAAGCTCTATCGAGTCCAACCTTTCACCCTTTGCCTCCCGGTCCTCCCGGTCTACCATGGGTCGGGAATGTTATCGGAATCGACATGGACGCTCCGTGGAAAACGTATGCCAAGTGGGCAAAGACATACGGTACGCCACTGTGTATCCAGTTCCATGTCATCTGTTCTAACAGGGGTGCTTACAGGCGACATCGTTTACTCTCGATTGATGGGAAAGGACATCATCATCATCAATTCGATGAAGATCGCAAAGGATCTACTCGAGCGTCGCTCAAAGAATTATTCAGATCGTCCTTACCTCATCACGAATGAATTGTCAGTTCTCTTTTCTGACCACACTGTTACTGCTGATCATTGTTAAAGGTGTGGAATTGGATTTAATTCTGCTCTGATGCGATATGGAGACCGATGGCGGTTGCACAGGCGATTTTTCCACCAAACGTTTCGATTTGACGCGGTATCTAGATTTTTGCCTCTTGTGCATCGCAAGACATGTGATCTCCTCCGGCGATTGCTCAGCTCCCCAGAGAATTTGAAAGACCATGTATTCGAGTAAGTGTATGAGATAGGATATTGTACAGACAGAACTTACATTTGTATCCAGGTACTTGACATCCGTGATCTTGAACAACACGTATGACTACAATCCAGTGTCCAGAAAGGATGAATTCGTGAACAATGTCGCAAATGTATTGGGTATTACTTCACGTGCTGTACGCCCTGATATTTCTGTTGTCGTTGGCACCTTTCCATTTCGTGAGTCAATATGCTCGCGTCTCATCTCACGTGAATGGAAAAATAAATCTGATCATAGTGCTCCATCTCCCATCTTGGCTTCCCGGAATGTCATTCAAGAGGGAAATGGCGAATGCACGCAAACATGCAAAACAATATATTGACGAATCATTTTCGTACGCTCTTCGGAGAGTGGTAATTCATTTCAATATAAAATTTCGGGTCGTACAGAAGCTGAGTGGATGCGTCTAACAGCAGAGCGGTAACGTCGCTCCGTCCATGGTACATGATGCTTTACAAGGAATGGAAAACAAGGGAATTTCGCCTGAAGAGTCGTGGATGGAGGCACTCAAAGAGGCATCTGGGACCGCCTTTTTGGGTATGTACTTATGCACAATCTGTGGGCCTTCGTTCTGATGGTTGTTCAATATGCTAGGCGCGTCCGACACTGTATGTGGCACAGTTTCACTTTGGTAATCATCACGACTAAATACACAACAGTCCAACTCCACTCTGATGACATTCTTTCTTATGATGGTGTTGAACCCGGCAATGCAGGAAAAAGCGCAAGAACAGATCGATGCTGTGGTTGGCAGGGAAAGGTTACCTAGGATGGACGATCGGCCCATGTTACCCATATTGGACGCTATTTTCTATGAAACACTCAGATGCCAACCGGCCGCCCCTGTAGGTGAGTGATCTTATAATTGGGTCAAATTTACTTTTCTCGTTGACCCCCATTGATCGGATAGCAATCCCTCATGCTGTTGTTGATGACGACGTGTATGATGGATATCACATCCCGAAAGGTGAAATTCGCAGTACTCTAAATCTCTCGGATGTTTTCTCACACGCACGGTCATAGGTGCTATTGTTTTATCGAATCTATGGTTTGTTTTTACATTTCATCGATGGATCGTGATAACATGTTCCGATAGGTCAATGACACACGATGAGTCGAAGTACCCAAATCCAGACGCATTCATCCCGGAGCGGTTCCTCAACGAAGACGGTTCACTGAAACCTAACGACATCAACGACATTGTATTCGGATTTGGTCAACGTGTCTGTGTTGGGCGGTACTATGCAAATGCAAGCATTTGGACTGCGATCGCCAACGTGTTGGCAGTGTTCAAGATATTGAAGCCCTTGGATGAAAATGGGATGGAGATTACGCCGGACGGGAGATATGTGAGTGGGATAGTGCTGTAAGTGTCTCCCTGAAGTCCTGCTTCAAATGATTATCTGATTCCTTTTCTCCAGGCATCCTCTTCCATTCAAGTGCAGGATTGTGCCCAGATTTTCGGATATGGATGTCGAGAGACTGGAGCAATTGATCGGTGATGTTTAATGATGGTACAGAAGGAAAGAGACAGAACTACATTGACTTGTATGTCATTTCTATTTTTTTTCCACGTTTATTGTCCTCCAGAACATTACCCCCGTGCAACATTACTGTGTATGAAGGAATCATTGTGTGTGTGTAAGAGTGCCCATTGCGTGAGTAAAGAACGTTCGTCGGAGTCAGGGAATGCTCACCAGTGAACGTTCCGACTCGACTTCTGGGTCGGGTGCATCCTTCATGATCGACCGGATAATGTTCGGTCCTTTGGAATATTGGTCTCTTACTAAAGTCGAGTACACATAAAACTGAGTTGGAAACCAGGCTGGCGGATGCCATCCTAATCCATCATGTTTACATTGATAACAGACCACGATAAATGGAGGCTCAGTTTATAGTACCCGATGCCGTGACCCCAGTATATGCTGTATCTTATCCTCTGATCTGGCATCGCTGACCAAAACTACACAACGTTCCCGCAGTTGGCCATATTGAAACATGCCCTGCGGCTTAAGTGGCGCAAATGTCACATATTAGTACATACTATCAACGCAGATGCCGGTGGCTGAAATTTTGCCGGTGACAGGTTCGATGATAGCATAACAGATCACCCGAGCCGAATGCCACGAGCAAAGAGTCAAAGACTCGAGTGCACTCAACAAAAAGAAGGAAAGCGAATGGGTCTGAAAAACAACATATTATTAGAGTGAGAGAGAAGAAAAATAGATATCCTTGAGAAACGACAAGATCAGCTTAAGGTCAATCCAAGCCGCTCCCAGGTACACTAGTAAACTCGTGTCTACCTCGTGTCCATCACGTGTCTGGTCATATGACTAATTACGTAAATTTCCACGATATCGACACGGGTTGAACGAAGTTGTGGAAAGGTCCCTACAGATACTCAAAAGGAGCGTGCCATCATGTATAAAGTCTGCTGATTTTAATTATAATTATCTCACCGGGTATGTCCGACTCGGATCTTCGCACAAACGCAGGAGCTTGCCGCCGCAATCTATGAGAAACCGCACAACAGGACTGCCCCTGCTGTGGAGCGGAGTATCGCTACGATATGAACTGACAAATAAGCCAAAGAGCTTGAAACAATTCGGTTTTGAATCCAATCAGTGGGAAAGACAACTTCTAGCCTTGTGGTTGACCAGAAATAGAAGGGACCGCGGTCTTATCACCCACAAGCGTCAACATGGCCACATTCCAACGTACCGATATGACTTCCGCGATAATTGTGTTGTGTTGTCTGCATCCTGTATGTTCACGAAACCGATTATGTCTTTGCCATACAGCAATCACGACCGTTAACCTGCAGGACCGACGAAAGTGCTGTGTCCTATATCAAGTTAGCCTAGAATTTCTTCTGAACGAAATAACATCTGTAGGATGGTTTAGTCCGATGAGCTGGTAGCCGGTGGTAGCCGATGCTAGCCGAAGGTATCCTACCAGTCAGTACCAAAACCAATTCACGGATGAAACCAAACCAAATCTAGTATGCAACTGGCCAAAAAACTTCGCAGATAAAATCTATGATGCCGACATTCTAGCTGTACACCAACGCGTCAGACCGTCAGTAATCTGAGACCGACTTACAGTTACTCGTTGACGCCACAACCCCAGTAGTGAACTTTTGTGGCTGCGCAAACATGTGTAGCGTGATGAAAGAGGGGGGATCTGAAACCTGCCTTTTGGATTAAGAACCTGATAAGCAGTTATAGTAAAAGACCGTAAAGCACACCTCGGAAGCGTCCTTTCCGTCAGGAATATTCAAAGCGAAGGCGCAAGACTTCCTTCTTCTATGCCACCGGCTTTAAGGTGCTTAAGAGCCATAGGGAGCAGAGAAAGACGTGACAAGACTCTCGACACTTGTCTGTACATTGGGACAGAGTGCAGCTTTCCATAACGGAGTAGTCATTGAAAACGTTCAGAATAGTCAGCTTTGGGTCAGAAGTGGGGGCGTGTTATCCGCGAGTATCACATTCGGTGGGCGAGTGTGTGTACGTGAGCAATCGCATTACTTACCACGAAGTCAACTGTCAGGCGGACAAGAACTGCAACCGAGATTCAGGTTGGAAACTCACACGGGATGCCCGTTATAGGACGCGAGCTGCGGTGCGCCCGCTGCTTCGTGTCCTGAAAATAGACGGGAAGCTGCAGTAATGACGCAACAAGTTTCTGAGAGTACTACCATGACGAGCGCAGCACTCACTTTGTTACAGTACTACTTAATCATGGTTCAAGATTAAGCGACACAGCCACCTCCGTAGCAGGAGTGAATCAGAAGGACGGTACCGGGACGACGAAAGTTCCACATTATAAGCGCCGACACGTTCACAGCATCCAACAACTGAGATGCACAATGTTCCGTGCTCCTATACGAGCATCTCTTCTCATGTTTCCAAAACTTCCATCTTACACCTTTGGCACGAAGAGATGCTCACTGTCTTCACTTGTACGGCAAACATCCGGAACCCTCTCTAGCAGGCCACGTCGAAGACAAGAACCGTACAATTTGTCACTCCGGGTCGTCTCCTTTCACTCAACACCGCCGACGCAAGGTCCCGCGGCCTTCTTGCCCATGCTTATCGGTGCTCTCAAGGTGACTGTTATCACTACGTGATGGACCTCATGCTCAACGGACCCCCACCAGGCCTCCACGACCATAGAGGTCGCACGCACCATCGGCCGGATAGCCCTCACATTTGTACCCCTTATCATGTTCAAGAATCGCTGGACGAAAAAGTACATCAAACATCATGATCGATTTCACCCGGGCGTGCCGGTCTCGGAAGAAAAGAAGGCCATGCTCCTTAAACGTCTTCGTTCGCGCACGCTCTTTACCCATTTCCTTTTATTTATCCCTGCTGCCTTACTATGGCTCGGTATCCTGGCGAGTCTCGAACAAACACCCCTTACTGGTCGGTGCGTGCGACCCTTGTACAACATACTCGACCTGACCGTCGCTAAATACGTGCGCAGATGGCGACTGATCGTCCTTTCGCCCGAGGAAGAGGACGAGATTGCTGCTCAACTTGCTGGTCCCAAGTGGCACCAAGCAGTCACGGACATCCTGTCTAATGAAGGGCCCGTGAAACTCATTCACCCTCAAGATTGGCGGTATAAGTGGGTGCAGAACACCCTGAGTCGACTCGAAAGCGTCATCCCCGTACTACAGCGCGAGCGCGAGTTGAATGCACAGTGGTTAGACGTCGGACCAGACAGTCCGCCTCTACCACCACCTGCCGAATACCCTCTGCGACCTCGTCCCCGTGCTACAGATACTATGAGGAGTTTTTGCGATACGTTATGTGGTTTGAAGTCGACGCTTTCTGCGCACGTCATATCTGGTCCTCCATACTCGCTTCTCATCGCCGACAGACCCGACGCGGCAAATGCGTTCTCCTATGGATTTGGACCCGATGGTGCTTGTGGTATTGTCGTCTATTCTGGATTCCTTGATGACATCCTTTCAAAGGTGCCATCACAGAGCAGCTCCCATAATACCTCAAGGAATCCTCACCTTCAAGACTCCTCTTGGCTTACCCATCTATTTGGTTCCCTCTTCAGTGTACCAATCACGTCGTCAACCACTCCATCACATCATATTCCGAGCGAAGAGCAAACCACGGAACTTGCCATTCTCCTCGCCCATGAGGTCGCTCACTTGGTACTCTCTCACCACCTCGAAACACTGTCCTCCGGCACTATCATCGTGCCTGCAATCGTATCCATGGTTGCAGATGTGGCCAGGACCATCGTCTTCCCAGTAACAATGCTCTTTGGGCCCTTTTTCAATGATGCTATCGGCCAGGTGGGCAAAGTTGGCTCCGGACACCTCACCGAGCTAGGAGAGTACTGTACGAGCGTCAAACAAGAGATCGAGGCAGACGTTGTTTCTGCGCGACTCCTCGCTCACGCAGGGTTTGATGCTCGGAAAGCCGTCGATTTCTGGGAGAGCAGACAGGACAAACCGGCCAAATGTTCTTCTGCCAAACGCTCCGATGCGCCTCCCACGCCATGGGACCCCGCGAGGCGGATCATGGGTACTACGCATCCTGTCCACGAAGTACGGATGGAAAAACTGAAAAGCGAGCTCGTGAGGTGGGAGTTGGAAAAGCGAGTTGCGGCGCGGAGGAGAGCCGAGGGGAAATCGTCTGACGAACGGAGTCCAAACCTCGCTTGGGCTCTTCTATAAACATTGTGTGACAAGATCGGGCTCGGGAGGTTCATACTATTCTGTCTGAGGTACTCGGAAAGCGCTCTTTCTTTCATGCTTTCGAGCTTTATCAATGTAATCCAGATCTATATATTCATGTACTCTACTGTGTGTTTCTATATTCACGCGATACTCTCAGGCGCGTGCTGTCCTCCATTAGGCAAACTTTGCATCCCGAGTAATAGTCGGACTCCCACAAGTTGTGCAGCTCGCGCATGCTCAACTGATGTATGTATGCGAATACCCGAGGTATCTAGCGCCGCTCACCGCAGCAACTCTGCGATTCACTCTTCTGTAAAACCGGTAATGCGGCAGCACTGTTTAAGTGGCAGATTCATGGCATGACGTACCACTATATGTTATTAATACCGTAGAGCGCGATTAAACTGGCCACCTTTTGTCCCTTTCGCTGCTAGATCCTTCCCTCCATTCCAATGGGCATGTTGGGCTACCAGACCGAGCTCCGTCACCACCTGACCAGAAATCAGAATGCCTACGCGCTCGCGCTGTCCGCATCCATGGGCTCCATATTTTATGGCTGGGACGTCGGACTGATCGGCGGCGTGCTATCTCTCGATGCTTTCCAGGAGTACTTTGGAATCAACGCCATGTCTGCAAGCGCACGTGCCAACCTGAACGGCAATATCGTTTCCGTTCTTCAAGCCGGTTGCTTGTATGTCCCCCCTTCTTTGGGTTTCCCCGCAGAACGCGTCGTTTGACTCTCCGTCAGCTTTGGGGCGTTATCGACAGGATTGATCTCGGGTCGCTTTGGTCGAAAGAAGCCGCTTGTCGTCTCCGGATTGATCTACCTCGTTGGAAGCGTCATACAGACGGTCTCCGGCATCGGGAGTAGCCAAAAAGTGGCATTGCGGGTGCTCTTTTTTAGTCGGTTCCTGGGAGGATTCGGTCTGGGCATGTCCACCGCGCTCATTCCGTCCTACGTGTCCGAGTGTACACCGAAAGCGATTCGTGGTTGTTGTACGGCTCTCATCCAGGTCTTAAATAATATCGGCATGATGCTTAGCTGTGAGTAGCATGTGCTTTCTCCATAGACGCTGGCTTTTGACGACTTGAAAAGTCTGGGTCAACTATGGGTCGTCCCTGCATGTCCCACTTGGGCAAATGCAGTGGCGGATGCCGTTCGCAGTTCAAGTCATCCCTGGGGTCCTGTTCGTACTGTTGATGCTTTTTCAACCGGAATCACCAAGATGGCTGGTCGAGCAACAGCGGTACGACGAAGCAGCCAAGAGTCTAGCTTATACGATGCGAAGTTCTGTCGACGATGAAGCTGTCGTAGAGGTCCTGGAGGAGATTAAGACAGACCTGGCTGGCAAGGAGAAAACGGCTGTCTGGAAGCAATTTCGCATGATGGGCGAGTCGAGGGTAACGGCGTTGCGATCTTTCATCCCTTCGCTCGTGGCGTTCTTCCAGCAATGGACTGGCTCGAACGCCATCAACTACTTCAGCCCACAAATATTTGCGGGCCTGGGTATCACTGGTACCAGTACTGGATTGTTTGCTACAGGCATCTACGGAGTCGTTAAAGTGGTCGCCGTCGCTACCACTGTCGTCTTTGCGGTAGACAGTTTGGGGAGGAAGACATGCCTACTCATCGGAGGGCTAGGCCAGGCATTGACGATGTTCTGGATTGGAGGATACAGTGCGCTTCACCCTCAAAAGACGATCGTACCTGCGAGCTATGTTTCTATCCTTGCGGTCTATCTTTATGCGGTCTTTTACTGCATCGGGTTTGGGCCGGTGCCGTGGGTCGTCGCTGGAGAAGTTGCACCCAACCACGTACGACCGGCGGCCATGTCGCTCGCCATTGGAGTGAATTGGCTGTTCTCGTTTACGATTTCGCGCGTGACGCCCAACATGCTGGGCGAGATCAAGTATGGGACTTTTCTGCTGTTTGGTGCGTTCTGCGTGCTCATGTCTGTCTGGGTCTACTTCTGTTTGCCCGAGACCAAGGGTTATGCGTTGGAGGACATTCGGTTCTTGTTCGAAAAGGACATGGTGGTGAGAGCGCTGGAAGACGCGCCGGGTGGTCGTTTCTTTTTGGGCGGGCGGAGGTCGACGCCGGTTGCACAGCTGAAGAAAGTTCAGGTAGAAAGTAATAGTCGGTAACTAAGCTGTGTTTCTACTGCCATGTCTCATCTGTTCAACTGGTTATCGCTCGATGCCGCCACGCCGCCGTCCGCACCGACACAGATGTCGATCCCGGGCTCATTTACAGACGAAGACGACGGCTCAAGCACCGCCGGCGAGGACAACGACGTTCCACCCGCGTTCCCAGCGCCCAACAGCGCCCAGCGTGCCGCCTCGTCGTCGTCGACCGCACAAGTCCCCACGATACTGAGCGACGACACCAAGTTGATGCCACCGCCGCCGCCCCCCGAGCTCGCCCGCAGACAACCCGGCGTACCCCAGATCGCATCGTCATCGTTATTGGCCCCGATGGCGACGACGGAGCGGCCCAAGAAGCCTTCCAAGAAGGTAGCGCTCGCACCGGGGTACGGCCCGCTGGACTGGGCGAGCCTCAAGTCTTCGGGACAGGACCTCAGAGTACGTTCTTCCCCCGCCTAACGTGCAGGAGCGTTCATTTGCATCCCAATGCTAGGGGGTGGACACGCTCCTACGCGTCCCGCCGTCGATGCTCAAGTTGCACAACAAGAAAGAGGACGCGTGGACGGCGATCAATGGCAAGGTGTACAACATCACGCCATATCTTCCATACCATCCCGGTGGCGAGAAGGAGCTGATGCGTGTCGCGGGCCGGGACGGTACGAAGCTCTTTTGTAAGCCACGTCATCTGCGCCTGCGAGGTGTTGGGCTGATTTTCGATCCCCCTCCATTTTTTACACGGACACTCCAGCACTGACACATGCGTGGGTCAACGTGGATTTCATGCTCGACGCAAGTCTCGTCGGATTTCTCGTCTCGGAGTCGTACGCGTCATAGAGTGATTTAGGTGTTGGATCTCACGTCCCGCTCCTATTAGATAAGTTTAGCCTGTATTCGTGGCATGAATACCCCATCCTGAAACGTGCTTATATCACCCAACTGGATCATTGCGATACTAAATAGAAGCTAGAGCCCCCTGTCGGTGCTGCGCGGATACCGAATTCGTTCATGAGGAATCAGATCATCATCAGATGACTATTGTGCGTGATCAGGTCAGCACGTCATTCTTTGCTCGCGCCCAATCTCGTGTGTGTTTCAAAAGTGCACGCCTTTAAAAGGTCTAGAATTAACTCCCGACTCACATGCTCAGGGCGTATGTAACGCGATTGCAAGCAGTGGTTGCGCCATTCCTCTTTTGGTTTGCGCAACTTTTAGATATCGGATACATGATTTT
The DNA here is from genome assembly GCA_038090255.1 of Austroboletus niveus. Lineage (NCBI taxonomy): Eukaryota > Fungi > Basidiomycota > Agaricomycetes > Boletales > Boletaceae > Austroboletus > Austroboletus niveus. The sequence goes on along the minus strand of JBBPMJ010000725.1, from coordinate 3,368 downwards.
CCCAGCATATAAAGAGCGAGTATGCATAGCAAGGATATCCTTCCACCTCTTCGACCATGGCACCAGTAGCAACGAACGATAACATCGATCGCGTCGCCGAACTCAAGAAGCAATCCCAGTTCTTCAACCCTCAGTTTTATCCACCCGCTGATGATTCCGGGGCGGGCGACGACTACAAGTACGAGGCGTACAAGGTATGTGCGTTCAGGTCCGTTGAAAGTATTGAAATCAACATGCATTGCAGCCACGCTTTCCGGATGTCCGCTGGGAGCCTCTCCAAGAGATCGAGGTTACCGATCGTGGTCACGTTGCGGATCCAGAGAAAAAAGCCTTGTTCGGGGCTGCAAAGAAGGTCCAGCACCTTACACCTGCGCTCGGAACTGAAATCACGGGCATCGATCTGAGACAACTCAGCGCGGCACAAAGAGATGAACTGTCTGTACTTCTTCTGCACGACCTCTGAAGATAGACTGACGATCCTCTGGTAGTGCTCTTCTGGTCGCGGAGAGAGGGGTCGTATGTTCGTTGTCTGTTTTTATTTTGCCCTTGAGCCGTGTTGATCTGGCTACGTGACAGTCTTCAGAGATCAGGAATTGAACATTCACGAACAACTTGATCTTGCAAGGCATTTCGGTCCTCTTCACAAACACGCAACTACCCCGGTCCCCAAGGAGCCCGGACTCGAGGAAGTACATGGTTGGTCGACAACATCTACCATACCAAACGTTACTGAGATCCTCCACAGTCGTATACAACAATGCCACGGGACGTCCGGACGCGACGGCTTTCGCTCAGGTGGAACTCTGGCACAGCGATGTGACGTACGAGAAACAACCTCCGAGCACGACGTCTCTAAAGGTGATCACCTGCCCAGAATACGGGGGCGATACTCTATGGAGTTCAGGGTAGGTCGCTAGCGATCGCAACAACGCTATTCTGACGTTCACGTACGCAGATACGCCCTTTACTCGTCCCTTAGCCCCGGGATGCAAACTTACCTCGAGGGCCTTACCGCCCTCCACAGTGCGGTAGAGCAGGCCAATGGCTCCCGTTCTGCCGGGCTCGCTGTCCGTCGGGAACCCATCGAGACCATCCACCCCGTTGTCCGCGTTCATCCCGTTACCGGATGGAAGAGCATCTACGTCAACCCGGGTTTCACGCGCCGCATCGTCGGGGTCCCCAAAGCCGAGTCAGACTTTTTGTTGAACTTTTTGTTCCAGCAGATCAGCAACAACGTACAATTCCAGGTGCGCTTCCACTGGGAGCCCAACTCGATCGCGTTCTGGGACAACAGAGTAAGTGTCTCATGTATGTACGAGCTTGGCATGCCGGGATCTCATGAAAAATCAGGTCGTGACGCACACCGGGACGTTCGACTTTTGGCCCCAGAGGCGCCACGCTCTGAGGGCGACGCCTCATGGGGAACGGCCTGAATCCGTCGAGGATTATGAGCGACGAACGGGCAAGATTGCAAAAGACCGACAGCTTGAGGTCTGGAAGCAACAAGGCATCGAACTCCCGACAGTGAAAAACGACACTTCGAGGGCACGTGGTTACAAGGATTAAATCCAACCTGTGCCAATACATACTTAAAAGAAACATGGTATCTAAGATATCCGTATCGAATGTGACCAGAATATGAGAAGAAAGCCAATGAGTATCCAAATGCACACATTAAACCAAACTGCCAGTACGCTTGTTGCCATATCCTAGTTACTCATCACCGGAGATGGATGAAAGGGAGTCATCGAAGCTTTATTGGGCAATGAGAGCACTGAGTAACACCCCCACTTCCCCTTCTCCCAGCAATATAATTTTTTCGAGATCACGGAAGAATCAGCTAATGAAAAGAACGACCTGAGCAGGTCAGACAGGGCCCATGATGCTAAGCCTGTTCTTGGGGCAGCGTGTGCAGGGACAGACATGGAGACAGGATAGTTTGGCGTGGTTTCGAACAGGCGAGAGCTCTACTAACAGTTTATTTGGTACCACAACCAGTGCAGTGACCCGAACAAACCCAATACAGTTTGTGGAAAAACATGCTACCCTATTATATTTCATCTCCCCAGTGATCTAGTGCATTACTGGAAATGCCCGTAGTTATGAATCGATTTCTAATGGTGGTCTTGCCATAGCAATCCACACTTGTGCCATTTCCTAAAAACGAAGGAATGGCTGCACACACATGTCGTCCCAGGCAGACTTTGGTAAACACGAATGTATTCCTTTCGGAATCACAAACTGCTTTTTATTTCATATTGGAGCGACATGCTTCTTCGCCAGGTCTGCATGTGGTGGAGGTGGACACTGGATGTTCCCTGAAGAAGAGGTTCCTCCCACTGGCAATTTGTGCAAACATTTTCAGGCTGTGGTCATCACTACTTATGTATACGGGTGTCAGCTTCTTCATGACATTGACAAGTATCTGATCCACTCACGATGTCCTGGTGAACACGCTCACATGATCACCATTGTGTTTGTCCATTGACTCAGTATACCTGGGGTATGTCAGCCTCATCCAGTCACGACATGGGGAAACACCTCGCTCACTGCTCGACGTGAGAATAAGGGGCTGCTGCAGCAAAGGATAAGAGGGTAAAACAAACTGTGATGAAAAGGAATAGAAAGGACTTGAAGGAATTCATCTCACAGAGATGGGGAGAGAGAGGAGGACTTCCATGTTTTTATAGAGTCTGTATTGCTCCTGCATCAATTTTCACCTGTCATGAGGCTGTGAAATGGGCATACGGTCAATTTGATGCATGGAACAGCATTGATTATCCTGGAAAAATGATGCAACATGGCAAGGATCATCTGGTGGCATGTACTCAGGCCGCAAACTCATACATCACTCATTGGCATCAATGGTACATACCCGTTGTCCTTTGTGAGTGGCATCATCATGATATCCGCTGTCCTCTCCATGCATCAGCAAAATGTCATGTGCCTTAGCTAAACTTTTACCAAGCTTGTACCAAACTTTTACCACACTTGCGCCACTTGAGCCAAACGTAGCGCAAGTGGCAAAAGGCCACTCAATTTCTTAGACGGCACTTTTTCTTGCCCTTGTGGCACTTTTTCCTGCCCTTGCGACACTTTTTCTTGCCCTTGCGACACTTTTTCCTGCCCTTGCGACACTTTTCCTCGCCCTTATGGCTCTTTTTCCTGCTCTTATGGCTCTTTTTCCACTTGGGAACTCCTGTACTGGGTCAAAAAAGTAGAAAAAGTGGCGTCAAATGCACCATGCCATTCATTAAAATTGCTACATATATGACAATGAAAGTGGTATTAAAAAAGCAAAAAATTGGTGGATATGGATAGTAAACGTGTTATGCTTGACATGGTCTAGCATAGGCCTGCAGGGGTTT
>JBBPMJ010000724.1:0-15879 GCA_038090255.1 Austroboletus niveus | reverse complement strand
GTGTAGCTATATAAATGTTGAAGATCTAATCCTAATTCATTAGGATAAGTCTATGACACATACTACACTTGTGTAGTAAGATTATGTGGTAAGACCATGGTATTCTTTTATATCCGTAACCATGTGTCTAGGATGGTAATAGACACTGTCACATAGTGTCTAGACCAATCCATTGATTACACTTTCCATATTACTCATAAACATGTCATAGATAAGAGTCCTGAGAGTTTTCACTCTCTTATGGTAGTTTGGACCCATTGTTTGGACCAGCATGTCACAGGACACTTGAGGCATGAGTTTATGTGTTCACTAAATCGCTTTTTTGCTATTTTTGGACTTCCTTATCTTTTTATCATCCACATAACTAGTTCTATGGATTTCTAGATGTTTCCATAGAATATCTTTATCTGGAGAGCTCCACAACATGTACAATTACTTGTGTAGCTATATAAACCCTGGGATAGACCCAGGAGAAATAACAAACATAGTTCTTCTGCACCCATATCTTCAGAGCTCAGGAATATTCCTCTTCCCTCACTCTACTATCTCTGTTTGCATTACTGCTCTATTGCTTGGTAAGTCTCCCATCTAAGCACTTGTTCTTCTTGTCCCTGCGCCATTGGGATACCCTGCATTCCCAATAGGTTATGAGCCCCACTTGATTGGAGTCTGTCACTCTGTATACACAATGCCTCCAATCTGGCGAGAGCGGTCTTTGCTTCTTGGACTATCCCTTATTATGTGGTTGCTATCTGAGGTTCTTCAAGCCTTTATCACATCTCCTACCTGGGTAACCAGAGACCATGCCACTTGGGCTTCTAGTACTCATTGGATCTCTGTCTGATGGTCTAGAACATCTTTTTCACTTCACAAGTTCTGTACCCTTTTCCAATCTGTAGTACATATGTATTTACATTTGAAAATTATACTACTCTAATTTGTACTAAAGCCTTGGCCCGAGCCAGGCCAAAGCCCTGAAGTCAGGCTTTCAGGGTTCATGGCTCGGGACTGGAATAAGTAGAGCCAAAACCCACCCAGGCCAAGCCAAAGCCATGGCTTTTGAGCCGGAACAACACTAAACCCAGGCATCCTACCATGCCATCGAACCCACCAAGATGTCATGGCAAACTCAAACTGAAGCTAGCAACGCATTGTAGAAATGTAGCTAAAACAAGAACGAAGAAACGGTGAGAGATAGCGCTGTCATCCTCGAGCAATCTGTTCCATTGTAAACAAGGTTACTGCCGAATCTGGCGCTTCATCTAGTATTACTAATACGAGGTCACACATGTCACGTGGTCACGAATTGCCTGAAGGTCGACATTGAACTGTCATGTCCCGTCCACAGGATGATAGGAATCAAGAAGCGACGGTATACTTGGCGAGTATTTTTATGGCAGAGATTGTTTTCAGAGTCCCTGATAGAGACGACCAGGGAAATCTTGACGAACGAGTGACTGACGCCATCATTTGGGAGCTCATGCTGCAAGCCGGGCCAGTCGGTACGTCTAAAGTTCCATTCTCGCGCAAAGATTTGCTCAGCATTTGTCAGTCAACGTGCATCTCCCAAAGGACCGTGTGTCCATGGCACATCAAGGTTACGGTTTCTGTGAGTTCTTGACAGAGGAAGATGCCGAATATGCCTGCAAAATCATGAACCAGATAAAATTATGGGGAAAGCCAATACGAGTGAACAAGGTGTGTCATTGTTTGACTCTTTTACATTATCGTCGACTTAACATTCCGCACGCAGGCTTCATCTGACAAAAAGCAACTGGATGTCGGTGCAAACCTCTTCATCGGAAATCTGGACGAGAATGTGGACGAGCGCCTCCTCTACGATACGTTTAGTGCGTTTGGTGTCATGGCTACGACAGCCAAGGTGTGTCTCGGGAGTTCTCTATAAAGTGTACGTGACTCACGCATCCTATGCCACCAGATTGCTCGGGACCCAAGCTCGGGAATTTCAAAAGGCTACGGCTTCGTTTCGTATACCGATTTCGAATCCTCTGATGCGGCCATTGAATCGATGAACGGTCAATTCTTGATGAACAAGGCCATCTCGGTACAATATGCGTTCAAAAAGGACGGAAAAGGCGAGCGGCACGGTACGTCTGCGGAGCGTCTTCTCGCTGCCCAAGCTCGGAAGAACAATGCGCTGCCTGTCAATGCCAGGCCACCTCCCGCACCCATGGCGTTTGGTGCACGGCCTCCGATGCCTGGTCCATACCAGGGTCAGTTTGCGGGCGCGTTGGCGCAGCCGCCCCCACCGCCCGGTTTCACGCCTCAACAGACTGTGGTGCCTCAGTCAATGCCTATGATGGGTGCGCCTGTTGGTGTGCCAATGGGAATGCAACCACCGCCGCCTCCAGCGAATATGTCCATGTTCCAGCCTGGCACGTTCCCCCCGCCGCCGCCTCCTGGATTTACACCTGGGATGATGCCGCCTCCGGGAGGGATGGTTCCTCCTCCTGTACCACAGTACTAGACGACATGTCCATTAGCTTAGTTGTTCTATTGCGACGATTCTCCCGCACGTGAGACGGGGGGACTGTTACCCCATTATAGCATTCTTGGCGGCTGTACTAGCACGAAACGTTGGCGCCGTACACGTTTGCTCGCAACGTCGTTCCGCAACCACCATGAGTCTCGAACCCTCTATTGCTCTATACCAATACGCGTTGGCACCGTTGGCGCCCTTCTCGTGGTTTGGCCTCCAGATCAGTTCGCTGGATTTGGCTGCAGCGTTCCGTCTCTGCTATGTCCTCCGCCATTTACGGGAGAACTTTAGAGATGAACACACTAAACGACGTGCGACGGACAGCAAGGTTCCTCATGCCGAGGACCGCTCCTTCGTCAGAGACGCGCTCACCGTCCTCATGGTCGTTTACGGAGGGGAAGCCATCGCAGGTACGTTCCCCGTTCTCTTCCGACCACAGAAGCTGAATCGTGATGCGCGCACAGCCCCCTTCCTCGGGGTCCCCACCTCCTTCATGATCTCGGGCGTCGGCCCGTTGCTGTACGTCGCCGTCCAAGCGATCGTCGACGCGCTGCCCGCTTTGCCACCCATGTCGGTAGTCTCGGAATTGCCCCTGGCGCTGTTGGACGGCCATACCCGCGCGATGCTTCTCTGCACCCTCATACCGCCCGCCGTCCTCCGCAGCCCGTTCCCCGCAGTGTCCGACTCGCCGTGGGCGCTCCTCGTCTCGTCTTTCGTGTGTTCACTTCCCTGTGCCTCCCGTTCCGCGGCTGACGTGTTGGTTTCTAGCTCATCACCAACGGCGGCTTCTTTGTTACGAATCTCGTCTCGTTTTTGCACCCGACCCCGCTCGCGCTCGCTACGCCTGACGAGATTCAGCCGTACGGCTGGACCGGGACCGATCTTTGGAGTGCCCCGCTCGTCACGGCCGTCTACGCCACCCTGACGCACGCACAGCCATTTTGGGCCCAGTTCCACGCTGTGCTTGCAGGTGTGCTCGGCGGGGACGTTGCGAAGCTCGCTCCCCTTAATCCTGAGACGGCGCGCTCGGCGTGTGCGCTGGTACTCGCCGTCTTGTTTGCCTCCCGCACGGCGACTAATTTTGGGTTGATGGGCGGTAAACGAGGTGTGTTGGCGTTGTTTTACTGGGTGCTACCTCCGATGCTGATTCATTGGACTAGGTGTGACAGAGAAGATCAAGACGAACTAAAGATGCTCAGAGACAGCTACTAACTTGAGTTACCCCGGAAACATACTGACTGACGACCCCGAGAACACAGATGTGATAATATCCACGAACATAAATATTTTGATTGTAGAATTACAGTGGAAAAGAGAAATGATGCGCAACGTGCAAAGTGTTACATGATGATGCGTGATTATCAGCTAGACCGATTCGACGAGCATGTCAGCTGAAAGGTGAATATGGTGAGCATGAAAGAAAAGTAAGTACGCAGCGAACAAAATACATATCAGATGGGGAAGAGGTGGAATAGGTGAAGTGCTAGAGATGTTAGAGCATTATGTTACAAAGGACACACTTGCAAAGAGACAAGTATCCTCAGTTTGCAAAGCTGCATGAACTGGGAAAAGAGGCAATTTCCTCGTTATCCTGTGCTGTCATTGCAACTGCGTCTGGGCCCCAACCTCATGCCAGTAGTAGACGTATGCTGGGTAGTGCTTTTGTTCATGTGGAATGTAAGAAAATAGCAAAACTAATCATCAGACCGGTAGTCTAGTGGCTGTAGTGGCCCTCAACCGGGAATGCGAGATGGTTTCTCCCAGCGAGTTTACTCACGAGTGCGCTGGTTCAAGACTGTCCCCTCCGGAAAATTTGGTGTCCACAGTTTCCCGTGCCGTAAGGCATGATCAAACTTGGAATAATTGATCCTTCACTGGCCAGGGAAGCAATTCCGCAACCTCCTGGATCTGCCGAATTAGTCACAGGAGATCAGGCCATGTCGTCAGCCGCGCTGTGGGTCGCGCCGCTCGCAAACCTTTTTCATAACCGTAAAATCATACTATTAGCAGGAACAACAGTACCTATACATGACGAAGGCAACAAAGAAATTATTCTCTACGCTAACCATGACAACGGCCATCACCACGACAACCCACCCGCTTAGCAGCACGAGCCAGCTTTGGCTGGCGCAGAAGCGTCAATGGCAACAGGAATAGTGTCACTGGTCGGTGCTTTGATCGCATCTGCCGACTGTTCAAGCGACTTGCTCGACATGATCCGGTAAATATCTACCAACGGTGTCAACATCAGTTACACCGTACACGGATGCCACACTGACCGGCGAGGATGGTTTGGAAGGCAGATTCGACGTTGGAGGCATCCAGCGCTGAAGTCTCAATGAACGATAGCTCGTTTTCAGCTTCAGGTGCACATCAGTCAAATGCATCAGCAACGTCACTCAATGCCAGATACTGACTCGCGAACGTCTTTGCCTCTTCTGTGGGAACAGCCCTCAGATGTTTGAGGTCGCTCTTGTTACCCACAAGCATGATGGCGATACTCGTGTCGGCATGGTCCCGAAGTTCCTTCAACCACCGCCTCATGTTGATGTACGTAGAATGCTTCGAGATGTCGTACACCAACAGCGCACCGACCGCACCACGATAGTATCTGCACAACGGTCAATCCAGTCTTGATGACGATGGTGTCGAGGGGCACATCGTCAAAAGACTCACGCTGAAGTGATCGCCCTGTACCGCTCCTGACCTGCAGTATCCCAAATCTGGGCCTTGACAATCTTGCCGTCGACAGTCGTAGAGCGCGTCGCGAACTCGACGCCGATCGTCGATTTCGAATCCAAGTTGAATTCGTTCCGGGTGAACCGCGAGAGCACTGGAACATCACTCGTTCAACCAACACGCCGCGAGACCGCTCAGAGAAGACGTGCGTACGATTTCTGTGCAAAGAGGAAAAAGGTGAGGGTAAGAGGTACACATCCGTTGCGAACGACAAGGGCGACGTACGATTTGCCTACGCCAGAATCGCCGATTAGGACGACCTGGGCCGCGTCGTGGTCACGTCAGAGACCCGACGACGATGAAAAAGAGCGCACACCTTGAACAGAAAGTCATAGTTGCTTCCTTCAGTCATGGCGAGAGTAATTTGCGGGAGCGTCAGAGATTGGTATATAACAAGGCTATGCACTGAAACTGCGCCTTGTGGTTTGGTGCAGCGGAGTTTCAAAAAAAAAGGAAAGGAAAATACTCTCAGCCACTTTGGAAATCCAAAGAAACTCGACGTCAGGATCGCTGCGGTGTATTTAGACAAACGTTATTTTTCGTGTCTCCATATCTACACCCACCGCTTTACGATATCTCGTTCCACTCTAACCAAATCCACGATAGCTTGCATGTCCCGTATCTGCCAAATCATCAAGGTAATTACACCTCGGATCCAACTCGTCGTAATCGTGTGCCCCGATCCTCACCGATACAGCTCAAACCAGAGCGTGCGGAGGAGTACAAGGCACTCCACGCGGCCGTCTGGCCCACTGTCCTCGCCGCCCTCGCCCGCCATCACATCACCGACTACTCTATTTACCACTACCCACCTCTCCGGCTCCTCGTCGCTACATTCAAGTACACAGGCGAGGACTACGACAAGGACATGGAAGCGATCGCTGCGGACGAGGAGACACAGCGGTGGTGGAAGCTCACGGATCAGATGCAGGAGAGCTTCAATGAAGGTGCCACGGGAAGCGGTAGAGACGTGCCGTGGTGGACAGTAAGTGTGCGAGAGGAGTGGGTGGAGTACACGCAGTATTGATCGGTCATCAGGATTTGGAGGAAGTGTTTCGCTTCGAGGGTGGCTCATTATCTGCTTGACCAATCCGGGGATAATAGAGATGGCACATCGGCTGTGAATCCGCTCGGGTATACCACGTTAATATCTTCGCAAATATCTTGATGAGGAAATTTGAACTCGATACTTCAAGTGGTCCTAGCTCGGGAATAATATTACCTATATACATCCCTCAAGGTCAGCGCTCCACCTCCACGTTGTCCACAGCCCGCACATAATCTCCCTCTACGATGGTATCAAATCCCGTCCCCTCGTCTTCCTGTTGCGGAATACTCTCCGGATTAATTTCCAGATCGAGAAGCCCGCGTAGGACGAGCAGCGCGCCCAGTTTGGACGATACTCTGTTATCCTCTCTGCATCTAGCACCATGGATGCCTGTGAAGTTCGCATTGTAGTTGGGATCGAGGCGCGCGAGTCAAGGTAAAAGACGTACAATCCGCACAGCCTTCGGCGCATGGACAGCGCTCTACCACATCGTGAGCTTTTCGCAGAATCTCGGCGGCTATATTCGGTGGTGTTTATATCACACCCACACGTTCATCGCACCTCGCAACTCACCATGATCGAAACCTTGCTCCGAAGATCCGCTCTTTCCGGATGCATCATAAAAAATAAGTCTACATCGATCATCAGCAAGATCCACACTGCACGTGCCATTTCATTTCCTTACCTCGCTGGTCGCTTCCTCCCCGACTCAGTGGCCTTGTACTCCTTCTCCGGAGCCTTGCACTCCGTCTCCAGCTGATTTGCGAGCGCAAATTGATTCATCCACGCATGACATGCCGAGTGTATCGCCCCAGCAGGTCGTAGACCTTTGGACCGCATGAGGGTTAGAATGGGTTTGGGAACGTTCAACCAAAATCCAACGCCTTGGCGTTCCCATGGCGGTGTGTCGACGTCGACGGTGTCTAAGATGCGCTTGTTCCTGGATTGGTGTGAGTGGGTGGATGCGCGTGCAGAATAACTCATATGTACCTGATTTTGTAGAAACCTGGGAAACGTGGTCAGTAAGCATTCAATGGTGGTGTTCAGCATCAACTCACCAAATACGACTCTGGTAACATCCACACCTGGAAAGCAACTCGATCATAAAAACGCGACGTCGTTGTCGAGTACTCACGCCCGAAAAACGTGAGATGCGGCGAGTCTGGGATTGCTTTGATACGCCACGTCTGTTTCGCGTCTACATCGCTACAATATCATCATCATCAGTTTTTCTCGGTTTCTACCGGGAATGACATACGTGAAATCTCTGAAAGACATGCTTGTTTTCAGGAGTCGCCCAACTCAGAAGAGGGACAAACGAACCTCGGAGATGTAATCCAATTGACGTCTGCCCGGATGAGCTTTGCCATCTTGCTGTCGTGGCTCACCTCTTTCACCTGATGACGCCTAATCAGCAACAGACGTCATGGACAACATCGACTCACGATGAACGTCAATCCCTGGTGCATGAACTATGCGGCATATGAATACCATCGTGTCATTGCAAAGGAAATACCCATACCACGCCTCCTTCATATATCTCAAATATGGCACGCGAGAACTCGATCTCCTCCAACACCTTCGGCTCTTCCTTTGTGATATCCGCCAACACGTATTTATCATCCTCGGCACCCCGAAGGGAGACATATTTGGCAGGATACGGCAAGAATTTAGGATGTGGATGGTACCTAGCCATAGCATGGGCCTCTTGCAATAGATAGTATGGAAACGTGCTCACCAGCCATCCTTGTCCTTGGTCAGCTTCGCGTCACAGAGTTCGCCGAGCAGTGGACCAAAATACACGCGGTCGTCTTTGCACAAGGGCATTTCATGCGCCGCACACTGTAAGTGCGCCTCCAAGATCATCTTGTTATCGAGATCGATCATGAGGTCATTCATCGGCTTGTTAAACAAGTCGTCGGGGTGCTGAACGTAGTGTTGGTCGATCGGATGAGTGTCCGCGACGAGGACAGCGAGCGAATCACGCGTCCTGCGACCCGCGCGTCCGGCTTGTTGGCGCTGGAGAGTTGGTGTCAAATTAACTCTTGTTCTAAGAGAGACGAGGGCGCACGAAGTTTGCTATGCCGTACGGAAAGCCCATCATAATAACAGCATCCAAAACGCCAATGTCGACTCCAAGTTCGAGAGCGTTTGTTGCAACAATTCCCAGCAGATGCCCCGAAAAGGCTTCGTGTTCGATGCGTCGTCGGTCCTGTCGATGTCTGTCAGCATAAAAGCGAAAAGTTGGTGGGACAGGGGCTACCTCTCGAGAGTAGCCTGAATGAACATACAAAGATTAACGCATAGCAAAGTAGAAAACATCGCAGCGCACCTCCACGATATGGCATAACTTTGGAAAGGACATCCAGTCGACCCTCCGCACTAAGATTCGCACGAAGGGTTTTCATCGCCTACCCCTATGATATGAGCGATCTCCAACAAGGAAAACACCGCTCACCAGTTCGCATGATTTGCGGATCTGACATACGCGCGCTCGTGTGTCAGCTCGCATCACTTCAGTGAGGCCCTAGTGAACACACCTTGCAAAAGAGAATTACTCGAACGCCCCGCTTCATCAGAAAGCTCATCAACGAGGTCGCCTCCGTTATTGAACTGCACCGCCCCAGCTGCGGCGATTCGGAGTCTATGAGCGGCGAATCCCATACAATATAGTCCTTGATCCCAGATGGAGCACCATCCTCCGTGACTTCTTCCACTTCCTGAGCAATTTTCTGAGCTTGGGATAGGGCCGGTAACAAGGGACATACCTCGATGCCGAATATACGCTTCATGTGTTGCGCCGGCTTTGCGATCGTCGCACTACAAGAAACGAATGTAACGTCTTGATCTTGTACTTCCTCAGACAACTCCAGCCTGAATCTCGACAGGGGACTACTTACTGCCAATCGCCATACATATCCTCCGAAACCGCCGAATGACTTGGGCGACGTGGCTAATAGCGAATCAGCGTCGAAATTCGCGATCGTATAAGAAAGGAGGCACCTCCCGAACAGATCGGCGTAGTAATGCAACTCATCGACAGCCATAAGTTTGAGATTTCCTAAGAATCTACGAGAGGGAAAGATAAATGGTGAAGACAAGAGAAAATAAAATGAGCAACCACGAACGATCTCCAGAGTTCTTCGTGGGGCAAGATCGATGCATGGATCGTGTCCTAGATGTAGTTGAGCTTAGGACCGTCCCATCAGGCATAACACTCACGAAGTTGGTGAATATGACGGACGCGCTTTCTCGTATCCCTACCAGCGGAAAAACCTTCATGTAGGGACTGAAGGGTCAAAAATGAAACGAACCAGCTCTAAGTTCCTGTGGTGTGTCACCATCATAAGTCGCTACTTTGATATGTTGAAGTCCCGGACAAGACCAGAGCAGTTGTTCCAATGTTGCCCTTTGGTCTTGTGCCAAAGCCTGGAGTATGAAAAAGCTGATTGAAAGACACACAAATCTTCAAATCGGACTCGCCTTGGTTGGGTATACGAAGATAGCAGTTGCGCAATTATCCTCTTCCAGCAGTCGCAGTAAAGGAACCTACCTACGCATCAATGCCACGAGTTCCAAGAACATCGACATCCAAGTACCTGGTATATAACACTCTTTCCTGAAGCGGTACTAGTCGAGACGATAACATGGCGCTTCTTCGCAATTGCATTGATAGCAACCGCCTGATGCAAATACAAAGATTTGATCTTCCTCGTATCAGACAGTGCCTGTTGAATTGTCTCGGAGAGTGGCTCGTCGAGGTTCCCTGCAAAAAACCTATCGTTTGAAGATTTAAACAATGAAGAATAAATGATGACCTACCTTCTCTAGCTTCTTTCGCATCGAAAGTGCGGCGGTCGACTATTTGACCTTTGTAACATTCCTGGTCTTGAATTTCTTGGATAATATCATCAATGGAAGGCCGTGCTTCCCCCTCTGGGATCGCCACTGGCTCGTCATCGGTGATGCATTTGAAATTTGGGTCGACCGGGATGTGGTCTCTAGAAGCAGCCTGGATAAGCGAAACCGAATTTTCGCCTACAGGCGTCGCCGCGAGAAGCCTACAAAAATACTCGCATTAAACGTTTTCGAGTCAAACTGTCGACCTACTCGTTTACAGCACACACGAATCGCTCATCGCGGTGTTCGATCAGTTTCTTCGTCTGAGCGGGTGTCATTGCGGGTGGAGGCATCAGACCAGTACTATAGAATGGTATCGTTACCACACGACATGCGCCTCGACATAAAACATACCCAGATGTCTTCTTCCCCCTCGAATTCTCCGCAAACTCGAGTATCAATACATGCTCTTCTTCCTCGATTCCCGGAAGCTGAGATGAAGAAGGAATGGAGAAATCGGGACTCTGACGACCTCTGCATTGCATTTGAGAGAGCGTTTCTGCATGTATGCGTAGCTCATTGCGGGGTATGTATGCAAACTTGATGAACCCGGGGAGGAGCGCCCTAGATACGAGTTAGCAGGTTTGTTTGTCATCTTTGTATAACTCACTTGAGTTCTGCGACTTTGACAAGGTCAAGTGGTCTGTGAAGGGATGAGCCCAGGGTTCAAAAAAGATGCACAATCAACCTTTTCAGTAGGCCCTCCACAGAGGAACGTATCACCGGAAATGTGGTTGCCAAATGCTTTCTCGAGGATACAAATGCAAGAACAGTGTTGATGGCCTACGCTATTAGCATCATTGTCTAAGAAAACGCAACACCTTGGCAGTAGCCCACCTTGAAAACCTACAGATCACCACGCCGTAAGTAAGTTCCGCGCGGCCGAAAATTATACGTACCCTGTATAGCTTCAAGAGAAAATCCATTCAACTGGTATACCGCTGAAATTGGGTACGCACTTACGTCCTGGAAATACGCTGGCCAACTTGCTGTGGATTCCGCGTCCTGTTTCTGCTTCCCTTTAGGGTTGGCAGATGTTCTTGTCCTTTTCAATACCGCATTAGCGCCGAACGATGACTGTCTGCGCTTCATCCTTTTGAGCGACGCTCACTATGAGTGTGCCGTGACGCGACGCGATACGTGACATGCGGCATGTGTGTGACATGATTGGCAATTTTCGTTTTCGATTGTCCAGTGAGCACGATGCCGACCCTCTTTGCCCGCGTCGTCTCGAAGTCGTCTCTCAATCTTACGCGGGTCCGCCCACCCCCTCTCACTAAAAAGCAAGAAAAGGCGCTCAAAGAACCGCTCATAAAGATTATGCAGAAACGACAACAGGAGGCTGGCGCTTCGTGGCCGCAGAACCTTCGCATTGAGCCTGTCATTTCGAAACGAAAGATTGGGAATGCACCCAAACCATTGAGGTCGACGCTGAGAAAGATGTTGACAGAGCGGTAGAATTGCTTAGCCCTTCATCGCTTGTAGCATCCTCTAGGTCAGACGGGTTGTGTTCATTCGCATAACCGATATTCACGAACCTGCAGATTTCTATGCAATGCATCATGCCAATCTATACTTCGTACCGTAATCGTACAGCTTCATCACTCTACTGTCTACTCTCAGTGCCCAGTACAGTATCATCCATCACGACGTTATCCGCAAGAAGTTACACTTCACTCGCCTTCTCCCCTTGTTCGAATACTCCCTGCATGAGCTGGTTAAACCGGTCCGCATACTGGCCGCATATACCGTGTCCTGCTTCCTCCCAGCACTGGTACTCTGCTTCGGGCATGTAGCGCTTTAGTCTCTCGCCCTCCGTATGAGGTATGATTATATCCTGAGCAGCACTGAGAATCAGCACTTTTGGCACAGATGTAGATACTTTGGCAAGTCGGTCGGGTGTCATTCCGTGGGTAAAACTTGCTGCTAGTTGCCCAAGCGCGCCCATGAGTGTTTGCGGCCTTGTCATTTTCATCCTGCGAAGGAGAAGCTATAAGGTGAAGCGAGTTAGGGATATCTTTTGCAAGAGCCAATCACGAACCTCGCGCTGAACTTGTCTATTGGTGCGGCCTTCTGGGTCATTGTCTGCCAAACTGTCTAGCCATGCATTGGGGAACAATATCTCCTCTAGGACTGGAACCCGCTGCTGAGGGTCGGACATGGTAAATAATCTGTAACGAAGAGTCAGATAACGACAAGATAAACGGGAATGATGGATGACTTTGCGAAATGCAGACATCCGATCAGCTACAAGGTGTCACTCGTTTGTTTTGATCTGGGTGCATGTTGTATGCGCACGTACTGGCGGGGTATTGGCCCAGAAACTTCCACCAGCGCGTGTCACGATGAGGCTGAGCGACATGATTCGTTCCGGAATGCGTGATGCAAGTTCTGGAGTGGCTGTCAGATATTTCGTCGTTAAGTAAGACAAGAGTGAAATACCTTGGGCAATCATTCCACCCAAAGATATACCAACGACGTGCAAATTACGGTTTTCGGTCCACTGCAGGTAATTGAGAAGGCAGAGAATATCTTCCGCCATTCCGCTCGACCTACGGTGGTCGCAGGTCAATATATTGCATGAATAACATGTTGTGCACGAACGAATACGGGCCCCGAGGAGCCCCACTCATGCCGACGCCACGGTTGTCAAACACGAGGGTGGAATACTGGTCCAGCTTGCCAAAATAGTCCACCTGAGGGAGCCAAGCGAAAGCGCTGCTGTTCATACTGCAGAAGGAAAATGAGTACGAATGAGCACGTTTGACGAGTCTGGACAACTACCCCATGATGAGGATGATCCTCTGTGGGCCATCGCCGTGTACTTCAAAATAGAGTGAGTGACTTTCGAAGGGTTCGCGTTGGTGACGAATCTGAGTGACTGGACACAATCCACGGCGGGTGCATGTATGCGGGTCGAATATAGACTGGTACTCTGCAGCTACTTCCTGGTCACCGAGGTTGGCGATGCCTGTCGCCTGTGTTTGGGATGACGCAGAATTTGCCCCTGTCATGACAAGACTTGAGTGAAAAGCTTGGTTATTATGTAAGAAACTTTTTATCGTGTTCGTGTGGCGGTGCTTCCTCGGAGCAAGTTTCGGCGATTCTCCTGACAGGTGAGCCGAGATGTATTGGTAGTGACTTATCGCTGAGGCCGAGTCTCATCCGCACGTTTAAACATGAGGTACGTGATCATTTATTTTGTTGTCTTGCTGTCTACTACTGACAAATCATGACAAATTCTACGGCAAGCCGCCACATCTTTCGGTGAGTTTCGTCGTTGCGCCAGAGGGGCTCACCGTTGCATAAATCGCCGCACAGCTTGTAATACGTGTACCTAGCTCGTTGTATGAGTATGACTCTAAGGACCACGACCACGTACAGAGGCCCCATCAAAACCAAACTAACAGGCTTTCGATGCGATTCTTATTCGCGTGGGAGCATGTTATAACATGGTTCATCATGTGTTTAATCATTTTTACAACTGGACGTATAATCAATTTCCATGAATTTTCCGCCACAAGAAAATCGTTGACAGATGCTCGTATAGATATAACATACTACGCGAGGCACAAGGCCACTCCTCGCTCACTCGTCATTCTGGATGGTGAAGCGATTAGATGATCCACGACTGGTTTTCACAACTTGGTCGAGAAACTTCAACCTTTCCAGGATAGCTTTCATGATCCGAAGGACGGAAATTAATGGCAATTGCTGAGGTATGTACTCCCCTGGTGATGGATTTACACTGTATGAATAGGCCGTTCTGCACGAATTCGCTAGTGACACGTGCTACGAGGTGCTACGCCACGTACCACGGCTCGCTTATGGACGATTTTACATATCACCCGGAAGTGACTAGTGGTAGGAGACTCCCGAACGCACTTGATCGACTCTATGCAGCATTACAAGTGTGAATTACATTCATCCTCCACCATCGGCAAGTAATCCGACCAGCAACACAAATTTATGTTCATTTCCAGCGTCAGGCAAAATTCCCGAGTGCATGTAAGTGGTATCTACACTGACATAAAAGCCTGTTAAACTGTTTGAGGACCATAATATCCTTGACCAGTTGATGAGGCTCGGAATCATCGCTAATTTCATCATCTTAGACATGGTACACCAGGACCATATCGTTACCTTGAAGCTACTGATCAGTACGTCTCTTGAATTCTCTATCCCCGCCCACTGGCAACTCTTCTAATCCTCTTCTCAGTCTTTCTTACTCTCCTCGTCTTCTCCTATCTCGTCTATGTCGTCATACATTTCATCAATCAAGCCATCCAAACCCTAGACGAACTCTGCCATATGCAACCCTGATTTCACAGCGCATCCATATCGTCTTGCATACACCGGTAACACTAAACTCGACAGTTTCCTGTGTGCAACTGGCGTCTTCTTTCATGCCCTCATGTATCCAACCTATGCCCACTTCTCGCCATGCTCTTTATGGACGTCGGTGTCGTTGCATTGTTCCCCTTCCTCGATGACGCTCGCAATCGCCGCCCATTTACCCTCTCTATGCCTTTTGTCGTCGTCATCGGATCATCATTTTCCCCATCTACGACCTTGTCCTCGTGATTACAGGCACTGCGTCCGTCCAGTTCAATGTTACTCGATAAACCAAGCCAATGTTGAAGCCCTCCTCTTTGGCCTTGTCATCGGCTACTTCCTTCCTACTACTCATGATTAATTCGTCCTCCGTCGCGCTACGTTCAATCGGGACATTCTACCGTTATGACTACCCTTGCTTCCTCCTTCATCGACTCTGCACTCCTTCATGTCGTCTACGTTTGGCCAATTCTTACAAACAACGACATGCCACGAACGCAGTTCATGCCGGTTGCTGGATTGCATGATCCGGCACCAATGTCTCTGACAGACAGCGCGGTAGAATTGATCAAGTAGGACTTGATCTTTGACATCGCCTTAGACTATCATTCTTCCCACGTTGTGGATGGTGGACAACCTATTTTCGCTCGGTAGGATCATTTCTTGGTACCGTATCGCGATTATTGCTCTTGGCCCAGCCGCTGCCACCATTGGTGTGCTTTTGTGGCGGGAAAGACGGGTCAATGGACAAACACGACTCCGATAGATACTCCACCAAAGACGGAGTGAACTTTGATGATGGATATGATCGGTCCCATAAGTATTACATGGTTTGATACCTCCGCGATGTACGTCACTACAGTCGTGTTGCAGCTTACTACCACAGACCGTCCCGTTATACCTTTGCATGAGGACTCCGAGGGGAGTTGGGCTTGCACCGCCAGCTGGACTACGACGGAAAAAGTGCGTCAATGCATATCTAGCACATTAAATTACAGGCATCGGCGATAGTTTGTCACCGCAACGGATTTTCGGCACAACACGGTGTCGTTTCTGACCAAATGATCATGCTCAGATACATATACATCAAATACTATATTGCGCCTTCAAATTCCTACATGAATGAAAGGAAGCCACCCCGAAAATGATTCTCCGTTATGACGAAGACGTGTAACAGCGTTGTGCAATGCTCGTGCAGCATTTCGATGATCCGGGACTGTATCATCCTGAAAGAGCTGCTCATACACATCTCTCGCTACCACCGGTGCAAGACTATCGCTGATCGACCACATGCTTCCGACGACACCTCCATACCCAGCAAACAGCATGCCAGCAGCAATGTGAATGGCCTCGTCAG
>JBBPMJ010000723.1:0-15881 GCA_038090255.1 Austroboletus niveus | reverse complement strand
GTGATGGCTGCATCCACCAATGTGAGTTTTCCCACCCCGCCATCGGCGAATAATGCTAAATGAGAGACCAGATTAGTTAAATAATTAATAAGTGAGCCCTGAGTTTACATAGCGAGAATTCGCTTGCGAGGTCCATTAAACTTACAACTTCTTGCAAGTTCATGTGGACTGTAGCAGAGCGACCTTCGGCACACAGCATTTAGCCGACAGAATACCTCGGCGTGATTATTACGTAACGTTAGTCCCATAAATTGGTAGCTTTTTACTACCTAGTCCCCTCGTCCTACTTTCCTTCCTACTTCACCTTCCTTAATTCTATCCCCTTCAAACTCACCACCCAGTCATAATCTGTGTGTAATGCTACATGTACATAGCATCTCTGCAATGAGTTGACAATGACCTTCCTGGTCCTTCCGATGACTGTATAAGTCATGCTCTTTGTGGGGTGACTCACGTTTGATGGACTTCCTGAGACTTGTGGAATATATTAGCAACTGACACCGTGGCAATTTAGCAAAGGTGGGGTAGTTTGCTATGTGGTATGCATTATGGCCAGTATGAACCTGGCTACTCAAACATACACTTGAGTGCTTCTCTTTGTGCATTGAATTCAAGCAGATGAGCAGAACTTTGTCATTGATGTTTGTGTGCTTGCTTACATGTGCCCTGCAATCGATAGACTTCCCACCTTCATTGGGCAAATCATTGATCTCACTAGCCAGGCTGTTAGCTACATCACCCAAAGACACAACAGTATCGAGGCCCTTGCACATTAATTGCTATATACACACACATATGAAATGATGTTCCTTCCCAGGGTAATCATATGGCCTGATCGCTCTCAATCCCATCCTCCGGTTCTGCATGCATATTGTTACGATTCGCGAACACTCCCTACTCTTTTCCATTCATACCTTAGCCTCCATTACAGACAGTGCTCCTGCTGTTCGAGTCCCGCTCGAGCCACTTTATTATTCCCTAATTTCCTTATCATTGCTTACCTATTTAGCGTGACTCATCCGCAGTATCTGCAGTTGTATTAACATCACTTATCTCTGACTCATTCCCATTCTTCGCGATTCCATCGCATTCTATAGTCGAGTCATTCCCTTTACGCTCCGCTTCATTCTCTCTTGACTCGTATATATAAACCCCTCGATACCCTCGATGTATTCCCCAAGTTAGACCTACCCGAATCTACCTTGATCATTGATTCCCCTTGGGTCCCCCAGTCCTCGCCTTACTGTTGAGTAGGCGCTTCCTTCGTCCCCTCGTCGCCGCATCATCACGCGGTTCCCCTCGTCCCTGTGTCGCGACATACGTCGACCAGGTCAACAGCTCACGACATACCGTTGAGGCTGAGGATAGTGGATAGCCCACTATCAAAACCCTTGCCACGTCAGCTGAATAGCGACGTTAACGTCCTTCGTCCCATGGGTCTATGCTGACACGTAACAAAAGGTCTAACTTGCTCTTCACTGGGCAAGTCTCGCCTTAGCCCACCATTCACCCCTATCGCCCCTCGAATCCTAGACCCTCTCTAGGTCCCCATCGCCCCCGCGACCCCCCATCATCCCCCTCAGAAAACTCCTCGACCTCGCAAGAAGAGGCACCCACGGACGACGACATTGTCGTATCCCTGGAAGATCACGAAGATCTTACCCTCGCTCACGCCCTCTCATCCTCGTTGGTAATCCCGCAAGCCCCCACCCCCCCATCGCCACTACCGATCAGCAGATCGAACCCCTTTGCCCTACCACCCATGTTCCACACGAACCCTACCCCATCGCCGGTGAAACCCACCGAACTTTGCCTTGGAGTCCCAGAAGACTTCGATGGATCCTACGAGCGAGCCATGCCCTGGTACTACTCAGTCATGGCCTACCTCATCGTCAACAATGAGGTTTACAACACCGACGAGAAGAAAGTTGCATACGCCCTCTCGTTCATGAAGAAAAACTCTGCCCTCACTTGGGCTGACACCTACCGACGCAAAGCCATTGACGCTGGTACCTTCGGAACCCTCGAAGAGTTCGCCAAAGCGTTCAAAACTTCTTTCAAACGACACAACATCGCGGACAACGCCATCCACTGGCTATCTACCCATCGCTGTGCAACCTTGAGAGGACAAGACCTCGCCACCGCCCTCAACACCTATATTGTGGACTTCCACAACCACGTCGCCAACTCTGGCATCACGGATGAGAACGTCCTCATCAACTTCTTTGCCAACGGCATTCCTCCCTCCATCATGAAGCGAATCTTTGCTATGGACACACCCCCCACCACCATCGAAGCTTGGTACGACAAAGCCATACACTTCCAAACACAATGGGAATGCGCCCAGGCCATCTCTGGCAAGAACTCAAAGACCGAATACCGGTCTTACTCTAACCCTACCCCTCGCCCCAAAGATCCCAACGCCATGGACATTGACGCAGTCGCCACTCCCCGTCCCCCCAAACTTACTGAAGAAGAACAACAACGCTGTTTTAGAGAAGGCTGTTGCCTATGTTGCCGAAGGAAAGGCCACAACTCTAAGAACTGTCCCACCTACTCCTCACCCCCTACCCCTCGTACCGTCCACGTCGAAGAAATCAAAGAAGACTTGACGACTGGACTCAATAAGATCTCTACCCCCCCGGGTTTTTAAAAGGAGGACCCCGTTCGACACAAGGTTCCTCCTCTTCTCCTAAGCGTATGCATGTAAAAGTATCTACTGAACCCGGAACAATGAAACTCCCTATTCAAATCATCGTTCCCTCGCATACGCTTAAAGTCGTCGACACCACCGCCCTGATCGATTCTGGAGCCGACATCTCCTGCATCGATTGGAATTTCGTGCGAAAGCACAAACTCCCCACCACCCGCCTTCCTCGTCCCCTCAACGTCCGAAGCGTTACGCAAGATCCCACCGTCCAAGGAGGGGTCAAGTTCTCCACCGAACTCTTCATTCATATTGAAGGGCTCGCCCACAAAGTGGTCTTCTATGTCATGAACTGCGGGACTTCTAACGTTATCCTCAGACTTCCTTGGCTCAAAGCCACCAACCCCTCCATCGATTGGTCGAACCAAATCATCTCCATCGCCGAATCCACCGACCAGTCAAAACTTCTTCACTCCCTCCATTCCACCGACTCCAGGCGACACGACTCCTACTTCCACTCCTTACTCCCCAATGACTCCCCTGAGATCCGACATGTCAACGTCCTCCCGGACCACCGCCATCTCCCCAGCTTCCTCAAAGATGAAACCATTGAGGAATTCAACACCAACCCCATTCCCTACACCACCGTGAACAGGATCTTTCGCGGCGACTCTCGCTTTGTTATCTCAGGGCCTGTTAATCTCATAGGAAAGGTCAACACATCCACCGAACTCGCCGCTAATGCCGAGAAAGCCAAACCAAAACAGGTCTTACCCCCCGAGTACTCTGACTACGCATCGGTCTTCTCGAAAGAAGCCACCGAACACATTCCCCCCTCCCGTCCCTATGATCACGAGATCAACCTTGATGCCTCCTTCACCCCAAAGATCGGAAAGGTGTACCCCCTTTCCCCCGAAGAACGCAAAGCCACGGAAGCGTTCATCGAAGAAAACCTCGCCTCGGGGAAGATCCGCCCCTTCAACTCCCCACAAGCCTCTCCATTCTTCTTCATCAAAAAAAGGATGGTGGTCTCCGCCCCTGCCAGGATTACCGGTACCTGAACGAGCATACTGTTCGGGATGCTTACCCCCTTCCCCTTATTTCCAACCTTATCGATAAACTCAAAGATGCTAAACTTTTCACCAAGTTCGACGTCCGCTGGGGTTACAACAATGTCCGTATCAAAGATGGACATCAATGGAAGGCTGCCTTCGTCACCCACAAAGGCCTCTTCGAACCTACAGTCATGTTCTTCGGACTGACTAACTCCCCTGCAACATTTCAATGATTCATGAACGACTCCTTCCGAGACATGATTGCCGAAGGGTGGCTCGTTGTCTACATGGACGACCTCCTAGTATACTCCCCTACGGAAGAACTCCATGTCGAGCAGACCCGACGTGTCCTCCAACGCATGCAGGAACTCGACCTGCACCTCAAACTCGAGAAATGCCGCTTCGGGGTGACCGAAGTCGACTACCTTGGAATGATCGTGAAACCCGGTCAACTCGCCATGGACCCAGTCAAACTTGACGGAATCGCATCCTGGCCCACCCCCAAAAAGCTCAAGAACGTCCGATCATTCCTAGGCTTCGCCAACTTCTACCGCCAGTTCATCCCGGATTACTCCTCCGTCGCACGACCCTTAATCGACCTCACCAAGAAAGATACTCCTTGGGAATGGTCTCCCCTCTGTGCAACAGCCTTCACCCGGCTGAAGCATCTTTTCCTGGAGGAACCCGTCCTTCAACTCCCCAACACCGCCGCCCCCTTTGCTATTGCCACCGACACCTCGAAGTATGC
This sequence comes from Austroboletus niveus, assembly GCA_038090255.1. Classification (NCBI taxonomy): domain Eukaryota; kingdom Fungi; phylum Basidiomycota; class Agaricomycetes; order Boletales; family Boletaceae; genus Austroboletus; species Austroboletus niveus. The sequence continues at coordinate 11,431 of JBBPMJ010000723.1, read as the reverse complement.
TTCTGGAGGCATCCTTCTCCAAACCGACACTAACAGCGAATGGCACCCCTGTTCCTACATCTCTCAGTCCTTCTGCCTGGCTGAGAGGAACTACGACATCTATGATCGCGAACTTCTCGCAATCATCCGCGCCCTCCGCTCATGGCAACAATACCTCCATGGCTCCCCTCATCCCATTCAGGTCTTCACCGACCACAAAAACCTCACGTATTTCCGCTCTGCCCAAAACCTCAACCGTCGGCAAGCCCGATGGCTCCTTGACCTTGCAGACTATGACCTCAAACTCTCCCATGTTCCCGGTAAATTCCTCGCCGCCCCCGATGCCCTATCCCATCGCCCCGACCTTGTCTCTGAAGAAGACGACAACTCTGGAGTCACTCTCCTACCCCAATCTCTCTTCGTCAATCTCATTGACACTATCTTCTCTGAGCGCATCTCGGACGCTTCCAAACGAGACTCCATCGTACAGAACTTCCTTCAGCTACTCCCTGACATCTCGGACAGCTCCGCAGACTTCGCCCTTCCCCTCCCATTCTGCAAACGTGTCGCCGACTGGCGTTATGACAATGGTGTCCTCACCTTCCAAGGACGCACGTACATCCCCGCCAACGAATCCCTCCGCAGAGCCGTCTTACAGCGCTGCCACGACCACGCGACCGCCGGCCACCCCGGCTACCTCAAAACCTGCCAACTCATCTCCTTCGAATTCTACTGGCCCGGCCTTGCCCAATACGTCCGTAAATACATCGAAGGCTGCGCCACTTGCCAGCAAAACAAAGCCAACACCCACCCCACCTCCCCCCCCTCCTCCCCATCAAATCCTCTTGCACCCGCCCCTTCCAACAGGTCTCATGTGACCTCATCACCGACCTTCCTCTCTCCGATGGCTATGATTCCTTACTGGTCATAGTAGACCATGGGCTTATGAAGGGGGTGATTCTCTGCCCCATCAAGAAAACTGTCACCGTGGAAGGAATAGCAAACTTCTTTTTCCTTACGGTGTATCGACGCTTCAGCCTCTACGAGAAAATCATCTCCGATCGCGGCCCCCAATTCACTTCAGCCTTCGCCAAGGAACTCTCCAGACTCCTTGGATACTCCCTCACCCTTTCCACTGCCTATCACCCTCAGACCGACGGAGAAACCGAACGCGTCAACCAGGAAATTGAAACTTACCTCCGCATCTTCTGTGGAAGTAACCCCTCCTCCTGGTCCGAACTGACTCCCCATGCCGAATTCGCCCACAATCACCGTCCCCACTCCATCACCGGACAATCCCCCTTCTACCTCATGATGGGGTACGAACCCCAGGCCCTCTCAGAAATCTTCGCCCAATTGAAAATCTCCACCCTTGAAGAACGACTTCGTTTCCTCACCGCCGCCCGCAATGAAGCCCTCGCCGCCCATGAACTCGCCAGACAAACCATGGCCGCCCATTCCAAGAAGTCCTTCTCCCCCTTCGTCAAGGGAGACCAAGTCTGGCTAGAAGCCAGGAACCTCCAACGCCTTATCACCAATCCCAAATTTGCACTGAAACGCAAAGGACCCTTTACCGTTACAGAGGTTCTCTCCCCCCTGACATACAAACTCCGCCTCCCCTGTACCTGGAAGATACACCCTGTCTTCCATGCCTCTCTCTTATCGCCCTATCGCGAAAACAGCGTACACGGCCCCAATTTCCCCAAACCCCCACCTGACCTTATCAATGGCCAGGAAGAGTACAAGATCGAGAAGATCATCAGACACCATGGAACCCCGATGGCCCGGCAATATCTGATCCGATGGAAAGGGTACTCCGCAGAAGAAGATTCTTGGGAACCAGAACGGAACCTACGGAACTCCGCTGATATCCTCGAGGGATATAAATAGCGCAATCGTCTCCCCTCTCCCCAAACCCTTTCCGTCTCTTTCACCATGGCCATTCCCCCCACCTCCACCAATGACACCTCCTCTGACATCGTCGAAACTGGCTGGGCCTCCACCGCCAATGCTCAAGACCTGCTAGACCCCACCTACGAATGACCCATCTCCCCCTCCATCCCCTCCGAGGACGCCTGGGCCAGATACACCTGGTCTTCCCCCGCCTCCCCCGTCCCTCTCATTGACCGACTCTCCGACCAACGGGCCCCAGTCAACCACCCCCTGTTGTCCTTCCCCACTCATCTGTTCCCCCTCGACCAAGACTTGGTCGATACCACTGCGTACCAACTACGCCGTCTTCCCCTCTCGCGCACCCTCTTAGATACCATGGAACTCAATTCTACTTTTACACATTTATACCAGTTGTTCCTTACTGTGTTGCGAATAATCCTCACCACGTCCGCCCCCACCGCCTCTGCAGACACTGCCACCTACCATTCGCACCTCGCCCATGTCCTCCATACCTTGGAGCGGCACATTATCCAAGCCATGTATCAATGCGACATGCTGGCCTTCGTCGCAGAAGTGGACTCCCACCTCCGTTACCCCTCCCCAGCCACCTTTGTCACTGCACCAGGGTCCCCCCCATCTCCGCATCGTCCTCACCCCTTAATGAGACCGAACTCCACGTCCTCTCTCGTTTTGACCGTCTGTGAACTCCATCCCCTCCCCCTCACGCCGCCCTCCAATGCTTTCACTGCCATGTCATCGGGCATATTTGTATCAATTGCCCATGCTACCAGTGCAACAAGTGTAAGGAGTTCGCCCCAGGACATTCGCGGTTCTCATGTCCCTCTTGGCCAAGACGTTCCCCGGTCCTCCCACCATCCTCTTCGTCAGGGTCTTCTTCTCAGAATTCCTACCATCAGGCTCCACGATGGCTTCGCTTCACCCCTGCGCAACGAGCTCCTGTTGCCCGACGCCCGGTACGCTCTCCTTCCCCTGACATGGACCCCTTTGTCTCCCTCGAGGCCGACTTTAACGAAGCCGGTTCTGATTATGGTGATTTTTAAAGGTCTTCATCATAGACTTGACCCTTAACTGGGGGGTAATGTTACGATTCGCGAACACTCCCTACTCTTTTCCATTCGTACCTTAGCCTCCATTACAGACAGTGCTCCTGCCATTCGAGTCCCGCTCAAGCCACTTTATTATTCCCTAATTTCCTTATCATTGCTTACCTATTTAGCGTGACTCATCCACAGTATCTGCAGTTGTATTAACATCACTTATCTCTGACTCATTCCCATTCTTCGCGATTCCATCGCATTCTATAGTCGAGTCATTCCCTTTACACTCCGCTTCATTCTCTCTTGACTCGTATATATAAACCCCTCGATACCCTCGATGTATTCCCCAAGTTAGACCTACCCGAATCTACCTTGATCATCGATTCCCCTCGGGTCCCCCAGTCCTCGCCTTACTGTTGAGTAGGCGCTTCTTTTGTCCCCTCGTCGCCGCATCATCATGCGGTTCCCCTCGTTCCTGCATCGTGACATACGTCGACCAGGTCAACAGCTCACGACATACCGTTGAGGCTGAGGATAGTGGATAGCCCACTATCAAAACCCTTGCCACGTCAGCTGAATAGCAACGTTAACGTTCTTCGTCCCACGGGTCTACGCCGACACGTAACACATATACAGTTGCTCAAATAAGTAATGCATGCTCCTATTTTTTTGGCTGTACTGGCTCTCCCTCATGAATCAATGCATCAATGGCATTCCAAATGGTGTGAGGACATGCCCTTAGGTGTAGAGTATGTGCTAGGTGTGGTGAAAGTATTACATTTTGATTATTTACAAAGTCACGAGGCAAGCAACATGGAGTGGTGCATGCATTACATATTTGGACAGTGCCAAGCTCTACAAAAGACCGCCATCCAAACACGATGCAGCTGCCCCATTCTATTCAAGTGACTGCAATTTACTTCCCACCCTTGCTGCTATCTTTTTCCTCCATGACTATCTACACCAGCCCAACCAAGAAGGCTCATATATGCCGAGACAAAGCTGCTGGGATGACAAACACAACCATTGCTCAGAAGTTCAGTCTCCATCGCACTACAGTCCAGCGCATCTTCAAGTGCTATGCTAAATCAGAGGACTACTATATCCTCAACAAGAAGACTGGCAGACCATGCCTCTTCACAAAGCTCAATACTCGTTTTGCTGTTTACACTCTTGCCACTGGCAAGGCTCGTGATGTTTCGGAGCTTCAGTGGATCCATTTCCCCAACATCAATGCTGAAATCATCCATACTCAACTCTGACAGTGTGGCTTACAAGCCTATGTATGTCGCAAAAAACCCTACCTGTCTGACACACACCAGGAAAAATGTCTGGCATGGGCAAAAGCTCATGTGCACTGGACTGCCCAGGACTGGCATGCTGTTATATTCTCAGATGAGTCAAAATTCAACCTATTTGGTTTGGATGGGCGTCAGTACTGTTGGAGGGCACCAGGGCAGGCTTTTGATGAAAAGTTTACAAAGAAGGTGGTGAAGCATGATGGAGGGTGTGTCATGGTATGGGGATGCCTGATAGCTGATGGGCCAGGTCGTATTGTTTGCATTGAGGGCAACATGGACGCTGAGCTATATGTCCAGATCCTTAATGATGACTTCCTTGGGACCCTTGGGGACCTGGAAATCAAAAAGAAGGATATTTATTTTCAGCAGGACAATGATCCGAAGCACACATCGAAGCATGCTACAGAGTGGTTCCACAAGAACAAGGTTGATATACTTGATTAGCCACCAAATAGTCCTGACATGAACATTATTGAGCATGCCTGGGACCATTTGGATCGTCATGTGTGCACTCACACTCCACTGCCATGGAACATTGAGGAGTTATGGGAGGCTTTGGTGAAGGAATGGGGTAACATTGATCAGGACTACATTGTTACGAACGCTCTTTTCGCTATTTAAAACTCGCTCATGGCAGGAGTCAAACTCCTGACCTCCTATATAAGGAAAACCCCTATCGGCACAAGGTCACTGGGACTTAGACATTTTCCAACATAACTTATCACATGACTGCTTATGTCAGCAGTCTAGACCACAAGTCACGTGACTTGTCACATGTCCAAGGGCTAGACCCTTATCTCTTATCTATGATGTCACAATGACATCACATCTCATGCGCAACATGCCCATCACATGAGGCATGCTTCTTTACTTCTTTCTCTCACAGACACGCTTCTTTATGACTCATGCATTCTTATCAACCAATCATGTATTTTCTTCTTATCATGGTACGATGTCCCTTTATGGTATTTACACAAACATGTACATACAGTAGAATAGTATATAAACCCCCGGGCTTCGAGGCTGGAGTCCCCAGCTTTGAAGTCTTGGAGATTTCCTCCTATCATTGCTCATAAAGGATCCAAAGGGATCATATTCTTTATATCAAGGGTCAAAAGGACCATTACACACCTCACTAGTGCAGGGCATTAGGAGTTGTTTCATTACTTCAAAGCTCCCTCAGCACCGACAACGGTCTCTGCTGCATGAAGAAGATTCCTACTCTTTATTACGACAAAGATTCCTACTCTTTATTACGACAAAGATTCCTATTCTTTATTTTACCCTTAGCCGGACTCTCTCAGTGAGGAGGGCCCCAAGACGAAGTACGGGAGGAGACCACCACATCCCTTCATCAGATTCACATCCCCTGTTTGACAGAGAGCACCCAGGCTCCTGTTGCCTAACTAGTAGAGGAAAGCGGGGGACAGCCGTACCTTTGAGCAAACACCTATAAGGACGGGACATGTTTTCAGACTCACTAGGAGTGACCCACGATCAGTCAGGTGTCCGTGTGCATGTCTGCTGTGTGAGCTTGGCTCCAGTAGGATTGGTTGGATTAGGAAACAGGCAGACGCCAAAATAGCATTGGTGCACGAGGCTTCATTAGAAGTCCATTTCGGAAAAGAGCAAAAGAAGCCCTGTCCTAGCAGGCACCCACGACTCCCGGAAAAGCTATAGCCGAGGAGATGATGCATGAACAGGAGGCAGTGGCCCCTGTATCACCCAGATCGCTAAGGAGAGTCTCAGCAAGTGAAGACCTCAAGGCATTCTTCCAAGGAACCTCTGTCGAAAAGGCAATGAATGCCCAGACAGTAGGAAGCTTTCATGATGCAGAGGAAGACCCTTTTGCAGTCAAAGAACCACAGTCCCTGGAGGACTACAATGCCAACGTCATCGCTCCAGTCCACCTGGAGTTGTCCTATTTAATCAATGAGCTGGCTACCATGTCGACCATGATAGCTCAGTTGAAACAGATGGTCGCTGAGCAGACCGAAACAATCAAAGAATTACAGGCAGCTCGGGAAGCCGACACTGTAGCGCTTAGAGATGCTGTGCGAAATGTCACACGTGCGCACGACAGAATCATGACGGCAGAGCAGTACGCTCTTGCTATGTCACAAGGAATGATCGCTTCTTGATCTAACCCAAAGGTGGTGGTCGAAGAAGAACCCAGGAAGGAGGCAGAAGAAGTCGTCCCCATTGAGGAAAAGAAGGCAGAAGAACCTGCCCCAAGTATGGAAAAGAAGGCAGAGCCAGTGCTCCTGGCCAAGACCACACGATGGGTGGATGAGCCATGCCCACTCACAATTCAAGAACCCTCAGAGATACCCGAGGCCAAGGAAGAAAAGAAGCCCACCCTCGCATTCATTAGTCGCAGGTTGGGCATGGGCCGATACACGGAAGCGGTCCCACGAACGAGTTCGCTGCTCAGGAAGTCGGCGTTACTAAAAGATCACAGTATCGCAGTAAGAAGCGAGAACCGCCAAGTGGAAGCAGGACCTTCCATTCCCAGAAAAGCCATCAGTGGGCCAAGACCCCTGAGACCCCTTATGACGAGGCCTAGTGCTTTGAATTTAAAAAGGAAGTCAGCCACATGCTTTGCATGCGGAAAGCAAGGCCATTTGGCAAAAGATTGCAGATCACCCAAGCCCAAGTGTAGGGCTTGCGGATGGCAAGGCGCCCATAAGGAGGGTTGCCCTTTAGAACCGGCAATGGCCGGAGAACCAAGTTGTGGTGCGGTGCCACCTAAAACCGTCCAGGAAAGAGGGGCTGTTCAGACAAGACCTGAAACATGCCCATGCTGTAAAGTAATCTGGCAAAGGAAGCCAGGACATGTTCGCGAGTGTCCGCAGTGCGGCACTATCAACTCATTAAAGGCACGACAGTTTGTCGGTGTCTTAGATTGGGAAGAGAACGACAGGAACATCGAGATCCCAGGACAGGAGGTCGATGATGAACTCTTTCCAGGAGTAAGAAGATTCGAGGAAGGCGAGGCCTGCGGATCTTGCAAGTTTTACTTTGGGCACAGTAACACGTGTCCATACAAGCCAAAAACTCACTCTTAGGATAGTACGAAGATGTATTTATTCCCGAGGAATCCCCCGTCGAAGGCGACAGGGTTAAGGGTGGTGGGCTAGCCGAAAGCCACCATATTAACTTAATCAGGAATGAAGGATACGAAGTTCTCAACGAGAATCCCGTAATCCTTGAAACGGGTTCTCTACCAAAAGATGGTATCAACATGCGAGAAATCGCTCGTATGAGAGTCGAAGAAGAAGCTTCGGACTTCCCTGACAAGATCTTTGTGCACACAGTCCGCCAAAGAAAAGAAATAAAAATGAACATTTCCATTGGCTCGACACCAAACTCTCTTCATTTAGTCCAAGCCCTACTTGACAGCGGGGCTAACCGACTTTTCATGGACGAAGCATGGGTCGTGAGACATGGCATCCCCATGAAGAAACTCATATGCCCAATCCCAGTATTTAATGTAGATGGAACCAAAAACTCTGCTGGGAACATCACCCATTCGGCAGAACTAATAATAGAGTTCGAAGGACACCGGGAAAGGATGATGGCCGAAGTTACCAATCTAGGAGGAACGACCCTGGTCATTGGTTATAACTGGCTTCTACGCCACAACCCGGAAATAGATTGGCAGAAGGGCACAGTCAAAATGACTCGGTGTCCCAGAAGCTGCTATTTATTACAGAACCGCACTCTGCACATCTGTGATGTTGCGGAAGAAGAAGACAAACAGGAGGAAGCATGGGAAGGCTACTATGCCCGAGCTGCACTAGAAGCACCACCCAAACCTTCTGAGAAAACCTTAGAAGAGCTGGTACCCGAATGCTACCATAAGTGGCTAAAGGTCTTCTCTAAAGAAGAGTCCGAACGCATGCCCATAAGGAAACCTTGGGACCATGCAGTGGACCTAAAAGAAACATTCCAACCCAAGAAGGGAAGGATCATACCCCTGTCTGTGACAGAACAAGAAGAAGTGTCGGTGTTCATCGATGACCAACTAAGAAAGGGGTACATACGTCCCTCTAAATCCCCTCAGACATCGCCAGTGTTCTTCATGCCAAAGAAGGATGGACGAAAGAGAATGGTACAGGATTACCGCTATCTCAATGAACACACAGTGAAAAACAACTACCCACTACCATTGATTGGTCAGCTGGTGGATAAATTAAAAGGGGCTAAACTATTTACTAAGATGGATCTTCGCTGGGGATACAATAATATCCGCATCAAGGAAGGCGACGAATGGAAAGCTGCCTTCGTCTGCTTCCGAGGAGCATTCGAACCCTTAGTCATGTACTTCGGACTATGCAACTCCCCAGCGACGTTTCAAGCAATGATGAACGAATTATTTGCAGATATGGAAGACGTCTGCGTAGTATATATTGACGATTTAATGATATTTACAAAAACGGAATCCTGAGAAGAGCACGAAAAAATTGTACAAAAGGTCTTGGCTTGCCTCGAGGAAAACAATCTATATATAAAGCCAGAAAAGTGCACGTTCTTTGCCGAAGAAGTAGAATTTCTAGGCATGATCATGGGAAAAGATGGAGTTCGCATGGACGAATCCAAAGTAAAAGCGGTCCTAAAGTGGCCAAAACCAAAGAATCTCCATGGAGTAAGAAGCTTCATGGGATTAGCTAATTTTTATCGTCGGTTCATCGCCGACTATGCTTCTATTGCAAGGCCATTGAATGACCTTACTAAGAAAGACATTTCATTTGAATGGAGCGAAAAATGCCAAGAAGCGTTTGACACACTCAAACAATGTTTCACCACTGCCCCGGTGCTCACATTCCCAGACATTGACTGCCAGTTCAGGGTAGAATGCGATGCCTCGGATTACGCCACAGGAGCAGTGTTATCTATCCAAAAGGAGGAAAGGTGGCACCCGGTCGCCTATTACTCCCACTCTATGAACGACCAGGAAAGGAATTACCCGGTTGCAGATAAAGAACTCCTTTCAGTAATGCACACGTTAGAAACGTGGAGGCATTATCTAGAAGGAGCTAGACACCAGTTCGAGATCTGGAACGATCACCAAAATCTCCAATGGTTCATGGTCAGACAGGATCTGAACCGCCGACAAGCGCGCTGGGCACAATATTTATCCAGATTTAACCATAAGTGGTACCACAAACCAGGGTCCACAATGGGAAAGGCAGATGCTCTCTCCCGCAGAGAAGACCATGCGGAAGAAGTAGAAGAAGATAACAAGCAGGTTCTTGTCATACCGCCAGAGCGGATCGGGACTATCCAGATCCAAGATGAAGGCGATAAATTATTAGAAAGGATAAAGCAAGCCACCCTTCTGTTGAAGGAAGGCGAGATACAGAAGCTTTACGAAAAGGGCTTCACCGAAGATGTCCGCAGTCCACTCATCAGGATGAACGACAATAAGATCTACGTTCCACCAAACGAAGATCTCCAATGAGATGTGGTAATGAACTGCCACAATACCCCTTCTGCTGGCCATCCAGGTCAGGAGAAAACCCTAGATCTGCTGCGCAGATATTACAACTGGCCAGGAATGGCAACTTATGTAAAAGAATACATCACTAGATGTGATGTATGTCAAAGAATGAAGACAGGCAATAAGCCACCGGCTGGTAAGCTTGAGCCCTTGGAGGTCTCCATGGCCCCATGGGTAGACGTATCTGCGGATTTCCTCACGGATCTCCCCCTATCTAATGGAAGCGACTCCATCCTCATCGTCGTTGATCGATTTAGTAAAGAGGTGGAGTTCATTCCCACTAATAAAACGGCAACCGCCCTGGAGATGGCTCGCCTATATTTACACCACATGTGGACGAACCACAGAATCCCACGCTCTATTGTATCCGATCGCAGGCCACAGTTCGCCTCCCAAGTAATGATAGAACTGTGCAAGCGACTCGGTATTAAACCTAAATTATCTACGGCATCTCATCCGCAGACAGACGGTCAGACGGAGAGAATGATCCGAGATCTCCAGCAGTATCTCAGGATCTATTGCCACGAAAAGCAGACTGAATGGGCAGAATGGTTATCCATCGCTCAATTCAGTTACAATGCAAAGAAGCAGGCTTCTACACAAAAGACTCCATTCGAGGTCACACGGACCTATATACCACGCATGGGGATAGAACCCGGCACTAGTCGCGCTCCAGCAGCCGACAAGATGGCCGATAAAATAACTTCTATATTAAAATCCACACGGGATAACATTGAGCAGGCTCAAAGAAAGATGAAGGTTCAGGCGGATAAACACCGCTCTGATGCCCCGAAGTACTCCATCGGAGATGAAGTGCTTCTATCTACTAGCAATCTCCGCTTGAAGCGAGATTCGCGTAAATTAACAGAGAAGTGGCTAGGATCCTTCAAAATCACATGATGTGTGGGAAACAATGCAGTGCATCTCAAACTCCCACGTAATATGAAAATACACCCTGTGGTAAACGTATCCAGGGTTAAACCCTATCTATGCCGCCTCAACGGACAACCAGTGTTTCAGCCTGGTCCAGTTTTAGTCAACGACGAATTGGAAGTCGAATATGAGGTAGAGCACATCATAGATGTCTGCTGGAACGGATGACGAAAAGAATACTTGGTCCACTGGGCTGGCTACTCAGAAGAGGAGCACACCTGGGAACCAATGTCTGAAACGACTCAAATAAAGAGGTTTAAAGAGTAGCGTGAATGACCACGTCGGTCCTTAGAGGGAAGAAGCTTGGTTGAGAGGAAATCTCCAAGACTTCAAAGCTGGGGACTCCAGCCTCGAAGCCCAGGGGTTTATATACTATTCTACTGTATGTACATGTTTGTGTAAATACCATAAGGAGACATCATACCATGATAAGAAGAAAATACATGATTGGTTGATAAGAATGCATGAGTCATAAAGAAGCGTATTCATGAGAGAAAGAAGTAAAGAAGCATGCCTCGTGTGATGGGCATGTTTGTCATGAGGTGTGATGTCATCATGACATCATAGATAAGAGATAAGGGTCTAGCCCTTAGCATGTGACAAGTCACGTGACTTGTGGTTCTAGACTGCTGATGTAAGCGGTCACGTGATAAGTTAGGTTGGAAAACGTCTAAGTCCTAGTGGCCTTGCGCCGATAGGGGTTTCCCATATATAGGAGGTCAGGAGTTCAACTCCTGCCACGAACAAGTTTTTAAATAGTGGAA
>JBBPMJ010000722.1:0-15892 GCA_038090255.1 Austroboletus niveus | reverse complement strand
GGCTTCGAGGCTGGAGTCCCCAGCTTTGAAGTCTTGGAGATTTCCTCTCAACCAAGCTTCTTCCCTCTTAAGGACCAAAGTGGTCATTCAGCTCAACTCTTTGCTTCTTTATATTTGAGTCGTTTCATATAAGGGGTACGCTCATCATAGGAGCTCCTTACTTTCGGTTTATTCATTGTCTTTGCGAGTAACCTTAGGGCAACCTAGGACCTTTCATCAAGTCCTGATATAAAACCGAAAGTAACCTTCCTACCTTGCCCACCCTCTGTCGCCATTGTTCGAACCTCGCATCACGCATCGTCAACACCTCATCGACCACCTATCCCTCCTTTCTCACCAACGTCTTCTCCGACACTTGTCATCACTCGTGCCAGCCGCTGTACTGCGCTGGTCAACGCTTCGCCGATCCCTATCCTCCCTGCTTCACGTCAAGCCCTCTGGCTGTCTGAGTCGCTGAGTTATCATGCTGGCAGCAGAGCATAATCATTGCTGTACAAATCGACGGCAAGCGATCATTGCACTCCCATCACTGGCCTTAATGGTTTACACCAGGTGTATATACCATGCCATCGAGAGAGTCCTCGCTCTATTCTTCCTCCAGCTTAGCTTACTCAGGAAGATCATACTCTGGATTATCTCACATCCACCTTGAACCTGGTCCGCCATACTTGCATGCTCCTTGAAGGACTTGTACTAGTCTTTCTCCTCACCTACCTCCAACTTGCCTTCCGTGTCATTGCTGTCGAGCCTGTTGCCTTAGTGCCAGAGCTGCAGCTGCCCCTTCCTCTCCAACCCCTACGCTCCACGACAGACATAGAGGATTCCCCCTCAGACGACGAGCAAACTGTCTATGAACCATCATTACACTCTGACAAAGGGACAGTTGTCGATGACCCCGCATTACCCAACCAATACATCCTCGCCACCCTCTCTCCTATCGCTCTCATGCCCGCCCCCAGGCATATCGGACCCAGTTATCCAGTCACATCGACTTGGCGTAATCGAGCGCGTACGCCTACAGATTCTCAAAGCATATCATCTGACTCTGATTATTGATCTGACACTGTGGCGCAATCCTTGGGAAGACGCCGGGTGCACCATCACACAAAAAGGATACACCTGGTACCCCTCACAGCTTTCCGCACCGATCCCAATCCCTCCTGCCACCATAAGTGCTTGCGACCAGGTGACCACCAGGTAAAGCGCAACACAGTCCCTTCTTTTCAAAGGCCGAAATCAAGGAAAAGGAAGAGTGGTAAAAAGGTAGATAAGTAGTTTTATTTTCAGCTGCCCATCATTTCGGACAATCCTGCTCCCCGACACACCCCAAGGGTTCCACGCAGACCACCACACCTGCCTCCTGGAGACTGAACTACTCCACCTTCTTATCCTTACCCATCTCCCAACATTAGTTGCACTTCCTCGCGAAGCGACATCAAGCCGGTCATGTCCACCGAAGCCGGACCCTCTACCTCCAATCCCCTACCACCTCCTCTCCGCTCTTGGCCCATGGCTGGGACCTTCGAGAAGTTCCAAAACCAATATGCTGCATACGTCCAACATGTGGCTCAACACGGAGCACATACCGCCATGCCTCCAACTGTACCAAGCCTCCCTTCAAAAAAGAAAAAGTCAAAGGCACCCGAAGTAGAAGACGAGCTGAAGGTTGCTCGCCTTGGCAAGTCCTATATCGAGAAGCCACCGCCATTCTCGGGAAAATCCGAAGACTATACAAAATGGAAGGCCAAGTTCCGCCTTTATCTTCTCAGATTCGACCGACCTGTCGAAGATGCCGAGGAGATCAAGATGTTCCTAGGATTCTGTACAGAAGGACCCGCAGAGGAATTCGCAACCCTACTCATCAAGAAAGATCTCGATTACGAAGATTATACCGCCTGAGCGTTCTTCCGAATGTTCATCGACCCCTACTTCAAACCGGTTTACGAAGCCACCTGCGCCGAAACCGAGTTACTCAATCTCAAACAGGGATCGATGATGATCGAGGAATTCCTCACCAAATAGCAAAACCTGATCGCTCACGCAGAATGGTCAGAAATCACCAATGGCTGATAGCTCATGCAACTTCTTCGCACCAACGCTCGCAACAATATCGTCGAACAAGTCGAGCGCTCTAGCATCGACATGACGACGACCTACCTCAACAGCTACTCTGAATGGACCAAACAGCTCATCGCCGCTGGTCACCTTCTCACAGAGATAGCCGAAAGGAAGCAAGGCACTGCCCACGAGTTGCCAAGACCCAAAGTCAAATTCCCTACCTGATTTGTTGAGCCTCACACCGTGACCCCGGAGACTACAGGTGTCTTCGGAGGCCGAGGCGCTCCCATGGATTTATCCAAGGCGAGAGCGACTAGAACTTGCTTCTGGTGTGCCAAGGAAGGTAAGACATCCGCATGGCCATGCGCCACTCACCCTCAAAAGAGCTCCAGCTCCAAGAATATCAAAGTCTGCAGCCTCAACGTTGAATACTCCACCCTAGAGGAGTTGGAAACCGCAGTTCGAGACGCTGATGAGATGGATTTTGTCAAAGAGGACGAGGAATGAGATTGCCTTGCCCTCAAGGTACGTCACCAGTCAGAATTTGTAGTTGTAATGTTACGGTCAGGGGCGCCCGGGCATATAAGCCTAAGGACGGTGCAGCAGTACCAGAAACTGTGCTTAATTCCCCTTTTCATTCTACTAACAAATTCTCTCTCCTTGACGTAGAAGAGATCTCAGACTGCGAAAGCAGCAATGGTCCTAGTTTGCCGGCCATGCAAGAGCCAAATGTACCTTCACCCCCTCTGGGTGTTACAGCCTCTGTTCCGTCTGGGGAACAAGCAATCAAACGGCAGACAAAGATCGAGGCTGTGAGTAGAAAGGAAACGACTCCACCCCGAACGATCCTTACCAGGAAAGATCGCGGATAAAAGTCCACAGTCAAGCCCTGGTCCACGCAGTGGATCAAGCAAATCGCTAATGATACTCCCGACGATCAGCTCATCTCTCATTTACGAGCTTTTGTCCATGACACCTGCCTTTCGGAGGTTAACACTGAGCTAATCGTGGACCTTCGGAATGCATCTCATGATGCCGCCAAGTTTATGCTTCTCGAACTCACTCAAAAGCCCCGATATCGAACAAAGAAGTCATTCCCAAATGCCTTCGAAGTACCTATCGTACTTGGAACAGATTCTGGGAAAGCAGTCGAGGCAGCTGCCTTGATTGACTCCGGATGCATGGCATCGGCGATCGACATCGACATCGTCTGAGAGCACGAATTCAAACAAAAACCACTACCCCGGGCTATACCTGTCTATAACGCTGACAGAACCGCCAATACTGAAGGTGCGATCACGCACTACGTTGATCTGAAAGTGGCTATCGGAGACCACCAATCCACTATCCCCTTCTCAGTGACATGCTTATCCTCACAAGCGGTTTTCCTCAGATTCGACTAGCAGACAAAGGAACTCAGTTTTGCACCAGAAACCACGCCTCTGTGGGAGTATGATGATGCCGAATCTGAAGACTGAGTCTTCCAGATTGAGAATAAATATATTGCCACCTTGGCAACCAATCTTGCTGCTACCACCAATCAAGGGAAACAAGATATCCCTTTCGAGCAAGTAGTCCCGGCCGAATACCACGAGTTCTGTGACGTATTCGCAAAGGAGTCATTTGACGAACTGCCTCCACGTCGCCCCTGGGACCACATGATCGAACTCAAACCCAGCGATCACAAGGTTGATTGCAAAACCTACCCACTCTCATTGAAGGAACAAAAGGAACTTGACGCGTTCCTTGAAGAGAACCTTTCCACCGGACGTATCCATCCTTCCAAGTCTCCGTTTGCATCCCCCTTCTTCTTTGTCAAGAAGAAGGATGGCAAACTCCGGCCCATCCAGGATTACCGAAAGCTTAACAAAGCGACGATCAAAAATCGCTATCCTCTCCCACTCATTGAGGAGATCATTCAAAAGCTTCGCAGGGTCAAGTACTACTCAAAAATGGACATCCGCTGGGGGTACAACAACGTCCACATGAAGGATGGAGACGAATGGAAGGCCGCCTTCCGTACCAATCAGGGACTCTTTGAGCCACTGGTCATGTTCTTCGGTTTAACCAATTCCCCGGCAACGTTCCAGACAATGATGAATCACATCCTCTGTGACCTCATCGCTAAGGAAGTGATCATCATTTACATGGACGACATCCTGGTTTTCACCAAGACTCTTGACAAACACCGCCATGTCGTTCGAGAAGTGTTATCTCACCTTTGTGAGCACAAGCTGTTACTCAAACACACCAAATGTGAATTCGAGACTACCACCACTGAATACCTGGGACTCGTCGTCTCTGACAGAACCATTGCCACCGATCCTACCAAAGTCGCCACCATCCATACCTGGCCAACTCCCACCTCTCGAATCCAGGTCTGCTCTTTTCTGAGTTTCCTCAACTTCTTCTGTCGCTTCATCAAGGATTTCGTGGCCATCGCTAAATCACTCAATCGCCTTACTAGCAAAAAGAACCCTTTTGAATGGGATACCGATTGTCAGCACTCCTTTGACACTCTTCAGGATGCGCTCATTAACACACCCATACTCTCCCTTGCCACCGACTTCGATCCTTTCTGGATTGAGACCAATGGTTTAGGCATAGGGCTCGGAGCCATTCTGTCACAACACCAGAACGGACTCTGGCACCCGATTGCGTATCTGTCGTGGTCCCTCTCCGATGTGGAACAGAACTACCACGCCGCCATTATCGAGGCCATTACCACATGGCGCCAATATTTATTAGACGCCCACATCCCCTTTGAGATCCTCACGGATCACCAAAACCTCATGCATTTCACTGTCCCGCAGGACCTCTCTTACCGCCAGGCTCACTGGAATCAAATCATGCAGGAGTTCCACTATACTCTTGTTCACTGATCCAGAAAAACAAATCCTGCCAACCCTCTGTCCCGGAGGTCAGACTTTGAAAAGGGGGTGAAGGACAACAATAAAAGCGTCACCGTTTTTCCTTCTATTTTACAGCAGAATAATATGTTGATGGCTGTGGAGAACACGCTGACATCCGACCAGGATTTTATTTCCTTTTCCATAGACATTAACACACTTCCTCTTTCTAATACAGACATTTACTTGAACGCTATAGATATGTGAACGCTAACGGCAATGCGTGTAGCCGAACAGTCTCTTTCCTCTTCCTCTAATATAACACAAAGAATCACGGACTTACAGCATCTCAAGGATTCTAAAGTAGTATGAGCATTCGCTCAAAACGATACCTGATTCTCCCTTCGTGACTCACTTATATATTTTAAAGACTCTCTTTACATACCCAAGGACACATCTCTCCGAAACGAAATACTAACCAACATTCACAGCCACCCTATGGCCAGACACCCGGGGATACGGGCTACTATTTGGAAGATCCAAGAACAATACTACTGGCCGACGTCAGCTAAGGACGTCAAAAGATTCATCAAAGGATGCGAGGCGTGTCAAAAGAACAAAGCCATTACGATGCCTCAACATACCCCTTTGCACCCCAACGAGATCCCACAACAACCCTGGGAACACATCTCATTGGATCTCATCTCCCTGCTTCCGGAATCACACGGAAGTAACACCATAACCCCGTTTATGCTCAACTATGGGCATGAACCACAAGTCAACAAGGATCGCTGTATGTCTATCTGAAGCGAGTCAGCTACGGACTTCGCCAAACAGATGACGACATTACGTGCGCAAGCTGCCGAAGCCCTCCGGCTAGCCAATGAGGACATGAAGAAGTTTTACAACCACTCCGTTTGCCCCACAGAGAATTACAAACCCGGAGATCTTGTATGGCTCGAAGTGACCCATATCTGCACCAACTGACCGATGAAGAAGTTGGACCAGAAACGTTATGGTCCCTTCAAGGTTCTTATCAAGGTTGGTGTCGCCTCTTACAAACTTGACCTTCCCCACAAGTGGAAGGCCATTCACCCGGTCTTTCATGAATCTATCCTCCATCCATATACCCTGCTGATGTCCAGCCCCACTCCTGCTCCTGCTCCTCCCAATCTCATCGATGATGTACCAGAGCAGGAAGTAGAAATGATAATTGACTCGCATCAACGTGGTGAGCAATTCGAATACCTTGTCCACTGGAAAGGTTTCCCAGTCGAAGAAGACGAATGGTTGGCCAATACTGAGCTCGCCCATGCTCAGGCAGTGGTAACTAAGTTCCACCATCTCCATCCCACAGCTGCCAGGCCTGCAACCCAACTTCACCTCAGACCCTTGACTACTCCCTCACCTCCAGGACTCGTTATGCTCCCAGATGAGCCTCCTTGCACGTGTCCCCCATGCTCCTCTTCCCCTACGTTCACCAACCCCGGGTTCCTCGAGTATCGCAAACAATTCAAACGGTTTGACGATTCCATGTTCGAGACGCCTGTTGACCCTACTCCTCCCATGCTACATTGTGAGGAGGTTCCTCATTCTCAGATTCACTGGTCTTTCTGCAAAGACCCTTACTGTTGCTATCATAATGCCTCATGAGGACATGAGACCTTGAAAAGGGGGTAATGTCATGACTCTTTTTCGCTTACTCATACTTACACTCTCATGTGACTTCTTGACTTATCCATATCATGTGCAGATACTATTCCATGATGTTCCATGTCATTCTATGGACTATTATCTTAAGTAGGAATCCGACCAGCCCTATACCTTACGCACGGACCATCGTGCTCATGTATATAAGGGGTACGCTCATCATAGGAGCTCCTTACTTTCGGTTTATTCATTGTCTTTGTGAGTAACCTTAGGGCAACCTAGGACCTTTCATCGAGTCCTGATACAAAGTAATGCTGCACGCTGCGTGAGCCTCGTCCTGAACGACACCACTGTGACCTGAATTATGTTTCAAAGAGATCCTGATCAGATCGATTAAAATGGAATAAGTCAGACCATATCTGTTTTCTGCGACATTTGTGATGAATGGCCCCAGCCCAGGATGTGGATACCCACCTGGGTTTCGAATTTAACGAAATAATGGAACACTCGCCATCTACATAGTACCATATCAAAGTCCAACATTACTTGAGCCGCAAACTTCGATACATGGTCTGGAATACATGATGTAGTTTGGAAAGAATACATGACCGAGAGGTAGTTAGAATAATAAAATGAGCTGCGCAAGAGAGCAACACCATGCAGATGATAATCAGCTATGATAGTACAACCTAGGATGACGGCTTTTCCACTGTCACTGTCACTGCCCACTTTTCCCATTGCATATGTGCAGCATATGCCATGCTACTGAACTTTACCTGTGTATCCAGGTATTGCATCATCCGTTCTTTAGTCTCCAGGATCTGTTGAATGAGAACAAGAGTTTGTAGAGCCTTGATGACCTCCACACGGCCAGCCAAAAACAGATATATGGAGGTATCAACACCTGCAGCATATATACGCAGACAAGGGTCCGAGTCATTTCGCTCTGCCCATGTGACAGAGAGGGACGGTGGCTGGCCAAGGTTGGCCAATATAGCGATGTAAGGAAGCAGCACATAATCGGTAGAAGAGCTCATTTTTTCTCCACCCAGGTTCTTATGTTGTCGGGTGATGCTATGCAATGCGCCCTTAGAATCCTCTGAACGCTGGGCTTTGTCAGAAATGAAGATTTGCGACATGCGCGATGTGGTAGGTTCATTGATAGACCCGCCTTTGAAATAGATCGGTATCATTTTGTCAACTAGGGGCTGTTGATGGCAACACTGTATCGCACTGGTCTGCTGCTAGTGATGCAACGTCCACTCATCCAAACTGCACAATAATTATCAGATCAATGGATATCAGACACAAGGATCGAGATATGAATGGTAAATCACTGGGCTCCCTTGACCTGGCAATGTTTGTATCCATGCATATCCAATGCGAGAAATTCATATATGCATCACCGAATAATGCGCATGCAAGCTCGTTTTCCTCCCATACTTGAGGTCCAAAGGTGAATGTAAGCCAATCCACAATGGGAATCACATGGCAGTCAAGAAGATGCTCATCCCACTTCAATGGCACTTTGGCACCTAGCCTCCTTTCTGGTTGATGGACAAACAGGTCCTTGGCTAGCAACCACAGCAACCGACTAGCAAGCTTGCCCTGTTGACTGAGCTCAATCATGCCCGAGTTCATGATTGATAGTAGGGTATTCAAAGCAGTATCTAGCATTGGGGAGATTTTGTGAAGAAGGGTGGCAGCCATACAGGATAGGAATGGTTCAGATGGGTAACTTGTGAACCTCCAGATGTGGTCATGGGTCATCCCGGTACAGATGTGCAAGTGACTTGATACACCATCCTCCAGGTGTGCAACCGAATCTGGATGTCCAAAAGCGATGTCTAGACCAAATTGTTATCCCAATACTGCTAGCACATGACTTCTATCACTTGGTTGAAAAATATCTTGTCCTTTACACAACTTTCGCGATGCTAGCGACACTACTTTTTCTGTGCCTTCAAGTGCTAGCTTGAGGGAATGCCATTTGAGAATGATACAGATTGGTCAGCTTCCGACACAAATGAAGTGGAGCATTTACAAGGGTTGTCTGAAACTTGCAATGTAATCGATCTGAGAGATGGCCTCGATGTTGATTTGATGAAACCCCACTGCAGTCTGGTCCCATCCAAGTCAAGTGTAAGGTGAGAAAAGCCTCTGAATGTCGACAGAGACATGGCCAGATGGATCTGCAAGAGTAATAAATTGGCGATTAAAACAATGAGTGTCTATTACGCACACATCTGATTTGGGGGCGAAAAATCTGCAACCCTGGAAGTCGTAGAGGCAAATACAACCCAAATAGCGTGATTCTCTGAATGAGAATACTTGTTTACAGCTCTGCAAAAAGTATCCACTGGGTGGTATTGGGCTTTGCCTTCACCACATTGCAGCATTAATGGGTGTGCTTTATCGATCGCAAACACCAACTTGGGCTTGTTGGATTTCCGGCCCAGATAAGAAAATTGGTTTTCAAAACATCCAGCCATGAGCTTATAGGAATTGATGAGATGTGTAGTGAATAAGGAGGGAGTATCATTTTCATTTGGTTGCGCAGGAACGGGAAGGCCTCCCACGGTGTCTACAACCATTTGATCTTCGCTGCTGTTGGAACAATGTCTCAGTTCACGAGAAAAATCAGCATGAATCTATTGAGTAAAGTCAAATTGGCGCTATATCATAGGAGTAGATGTCATCACCTGTTCATATTTTTCCCTGACTTGTTCAAAGAAAACCTGCCTGATATTATGCTGAGCAGAGCTATCCATATCACACATCATGCGGGCCCAATTCATGGTGTTGGTCTTCATAGCGAGTCCATTGTTACCTTCTGGGAGATACTCGCAAAGTGAGCAGCAAAGAATGCGAAACAGACTGCCTGGTATGCTCGTATCCCATCAGGAAATGTGATCAAGATTTGGGATGGGATCTGATCATGCAGGGGGAAACTTGACTTGTCCTGCTCCTCACGTAAGTTCATGTAGATTATGATGACATCCTTTTTGCTCAACTGGAATTTGCTCAGCAACCACAGGTAGGCATAAAGATACAATTCACGCTTACCTCAGTCAGCATCCTTGACTTGCCAGTCCCTGAGCTCTGGATAATAGAACAAAACTTTGCGTAATATTGGGGAAGGATGTTCGATGGAGCCTTGAATAAATTCTCATTTTGTGTCAAATACTCATAGAAGCCGTCAATGGCCATGCCACAGTATTCTTTGCCAAACGAGGTTGACAATCTTTTGTATAGATCTAGGGAATAAGTCAACTCGTGGCAATAGACAAAATATGATATGGGAAGCACTGACTGGGATCAACCTCCTGATAAAGCCTGGATTCAGCAAGGATTCCTTTGCTCTAAGAATGGCTGGAGTTATGATGAGAAAGTACCACTGGTCTTAGTGGTTCTGGATTGTGGACGCCCACCTAGGTTTCGAATGTTGCAAAACAATTTATTCTGCCAAGCCAAAGTGAGCATTGCTCGCATTCCCGGGTTGTCTCTAAGTAATGCTCTTGCTTCTTTTAATAATTGATAGTTGTTGTTCAAAAGCCCATTAGAATTTTCAATGATGGCACCGAGGAGTGTGATAAAGCATGAGTCTTTCGCGTCTTTCAGATCGTCCATGCCAGTTAAGAAGTATACATCCTTCAATACTTCACTATCGAGTACCTGGTGTCGAGTTTCATTGAGAGTATTTGATAGTTATCTGAGGAAATCAGACATGTCACATTAGTCGATGGGTGAGTCGAACACTCACAAAACTCCAAGATTTAAGATATCCCACGACATGTGTGACAAGTGTTTGTCACAAATTCACCTGTCACAATTGGATGATGTCAGCTGCTTGTCTTTGTGTCCAAGAAAAGACACGACAGGTGTCGTGTCGACAGAACATCTATCGTATTCTTGGCTTTCATGCAATACAGTACACTTTTTCATAATGTATATGGTTGTATTGTATATATCTCTTATCATATCAACTTTTGGTGGCCCCATCATGGTATGTGTGCAAAATGGCATTATACTGTATATCACATACTATATAGGGTGAAATAGTAAATATACATTATCAGATACATTTTCAATGGATGGGGAGCTGATCTGCACCAATGATATATGGTATGTGGACCCTACTGCCACTGTAACATGCAGCCAATGTTATGGGACAGAAACTGAAAATTTCCACCACCTCTCTGCTCTCCCTCCTGATGGCTATTGCTGCAAAGTGCAAGCCATGCTCCAAACCACAACTCTACAAGCTAAAACCCAAGGACAAGTTGTTGAAGATTGGTTCTGATCCAGCAGTGAAGACAAATGTGTGGAACTTCACCATGAGGTGAGAACACTCGACAACAGAGCATGATGAACATATGGATTCGGCATGGAGAGAGACTACTGATACATGTTGTGTCCCCCTATATATATGTGCCCTAGCAGGGGTGTGACAGTGTGATGCTAACTCCTGATCATTGGGGTTGTTGGAGATACCCTTTCTGGCACTATGGCATACTGTAAGCATTGGCATGCTTACACCCTCCCACCCTATGAGGAAATCCTGCATGCCTTCCAATGATCCAGTGCTTTGCAGTCTTCAACCAATCGGTGTGGTAGCTATCTGTCTTCCTCTGGACCACAGCCAACCCAACACACAAGATAACGTTTACCACATCTCACTGGTCATTTGTTGATGATATGGTTGATGAAGGCTTCTTCTTCACCATCTGTGGTGATGACAGGCCCCAGGCATGTGCGTTCCCATGAAGGGAAGAGTGTATTGTTGGTGGTTGTGAATTGGTGGAGCTGACTAACATGAAAGGTGGGGAAAATATTAGGGAAGTTGAGTAGGTCGAGAGTATATGTGAACATTGTGGGGTATGCTTTGGTGATGGTGTATGGACCATCATAATATGGCATGAATTTGGTGATTCATTTGCTACCCTTCTGCATGTACTTGTGGTGGCGGTTTTGGATAGACAACATGTTATGATTCATTAGCTTCCTCTTTTCTTTTCCCTACTTCACTTACCATATATACCAAAGGACCTTGACCCTCACTGTTTGAGCCCCGCTTGGGCCCTTTCTTTTACCTTTACCTTTGCAATACTGCTTACTTATTTAGCGTGACTCATCCGCAGTTGTATTACCAACATTATCCGATGCCATTGCATCCACTCTGTAGTGACTCAGCTTCTTCGCAATTCTATTGCTTCCTATCGCTGACTCACCTTCTTCCATTGACCTACCCTTAACCAATTGGCTTGCATATATAAACCTTCGATACTCAGGTGTATTCGCTATCTTAGACCTCCTGCAATTTACCTAGTATCTTGGAGTTGCTCTCGGGTCCCCCAGTCCTCGTCCTACTGTTGAGTGGATGCTCCTTTGAACCCTTGATCCCTCGCTAGTCCTGCGACATCCCCAAGACCTGTTGATCCCTCGGTCCTCAACAGTCCCCAGAACCTCTGCCAAGAAAGACCCTTGAGCAGACCCCCTTTGACCTGACATTAGTCTTATGCCAGCCTTAGCCTCCCTGTCAAGGAACCCCCTTGTCAGGCCCCCTCGTCCTGTCTGCTGTATAGCGACAGTAAGCCCTCGAACCTCTGCAGGCCTATGCTTGACCATGTTGAGCGTAACACAACATGACACAATCACCAACCTGTAACAAGAGATTCAGATGAGCAATGCTTGTCTGTAGATATAGCTTGGGAGATCTTAGCCACCAGGAGGTTATCTTGGGCCTTCCAAACTCAGTGTTGTAGGTCTGTTAAGAGTTGGCTGGCATTGAGAGTTTTCTGTGTGGCATTATTACCAACATCAAGAGGAGGGAGTACATGTGGAGCATGGCCAAGATGGAGTTGGAAGGAAGAAAAGCCAGTGCTTGCATTTACCGAGTTCATAAGGTTGAAGTGGATGTGTGGCAATGCTTGAACCTAGCCTTTCTGGTTATGATCAACAAGGTACTGAAGTAATTAAATGATAGTCTTGTTGGTCTGGCACACCAGAATTTGGAGAGAAACAGTTTGTTGCAGTTGAAGATAATTTCATGGGGCAGGCCATTTTTGCAGTACCAGTTGTCAAAGAAGAGAACAGCGAGGTTCTTGGCAGAGATGGTGTCCTTGCATGGTAGAAGGTGGATGTTGGTGTTTAGACAATCCGTGATGGTGATGATGGTGTTGAACCCTTCATTGGGAGGGAGGGGGCTGATGAAATTGATCATGATTGAGTCACCTCGTTGATCAGGAACTGCCAATGGGTATAGTGGTCCTGGCAGTACCATTGTTGATGATTTGTTGCATAAGCAATCAGTGCAAGAGGAAATATATGCTTTTGCAAGGTTATGGCACATGTTTGGCCAGTAGTAAGATAATCGGAGGGTGGCATAAGTTTTGCCCACACCAAAATGGCCAAGAGTATCATGGGTGAGATGGAAAAGCCATTCATGGAGTATTTTCATATATGGAATGATGAGGTGGTCAGACAAATAGATGAGGCCATGTTGTTTGCACATGTTGGGGAATGAATTAAGGAAAGTAAGAAGTTTCTGGCAGTAAGGATCCTCGAGGTATCCTTGGAGGATATCATGGAGTAATGAGCAGTCGAGGAACAGATTTAGTGTGGTTGGGTTGTCTGTCATGTTAGTGATTGTGGCTGTGCATACCACATCTGGTATTGTTGTCCAGCTAAGTGCATTGGCGGTGACGTTAGAGTTGCCTGAAATGTAACAGATATGGAGATTGAAATCTGTCAAGAATTCTGACCAACGGGCTTGACAATGGGAAAGGTCCTTTTGGGTAGCAAAAATTTCTAGCATACAATGGTCAGTGTAGGCAGTGATTTTGGCACTGAGTAATTCGATGTGCCATTTCTTCAGTGCTTTAATGATAGCAAGTAATTCCTTTTCATGAACTGGATAATTGAGTTCAGCATCATGCAATTGCCAGGAATCAAAGGCCACCAGTTTTGCTGTTTCCCATGCTTCTCCCCAGGATAAAATGGCACCCATGTGGAAGTCTGAAGCATTGCATGTTAAGAAAATTTTGTTGTTGCCTGGGTTATCGTGATCTATGATTGTGAGGCAATGCGGGCTGACAAGCAAATCCTTTAAGGACTGGAAGGCATGTTGATGTGTGGTAGACCATGTTGGAAAACATTTATTGGCTTCTTTTGTTGTCAAGGGAGTAAGTATGTGTATATGTTCTGCAACTTGAGGAATGTGGTTGGCCAGAAAGTGGACGAGGCCAAGAAAGGACTGGATATCACATGCATTACATGGAATGGGCCATGCATGGATCCATGCCACCTTTTTTCATCTGTCTCAATGCCATGGCAAGAAATGCAGCAATCTAAAAAATCAAGTTTGTAGCAGAATAGGGAAGTTTTCTTAGAAGAACAAAAAAGGGACACAGCACTAAGTTCCATCAGCATCAACATAACCAACAAGGCCTCTCTGTTGAGTTCCAAAGGTGAGCATTCAGCTTGCAGTTCCAATAAGGTAGCAGTAGATCCGTTTGACTGCCTCTCAGTGGGGCCAGCCAGGGTTTGTGTTGAATTGACAGACAAGGGATGTAGCAAATGCAATGTTGGGTCGCATTCTAGCTGCTAGGTAGATCAGTGATCTAGTAGCTGTTATGTTCAATGTGGTCAAGCATAGGCCTGCAGAGGTTCAAGGGCTTTACTGTCGCTATACAGCAGACAGGACAAGGGGCCTGACAAGGGGGTTCCTTGACAGGGAGGCTAAGGCCAGCATAGGACTAATGTTGGGTCAAAGGGAATCCACTCAAGGGTCTTCCTTGGCAGAGATTCTGAGGACTGTTGAGGACCAAGAGGTCAATGGATCTAGGGACATCACAGGACTAGCAACAGATCAAGGGTATGAAGAAAGTGTTCACTCAATAGTAGGATGAGGACTGAGGGACCAAGGGCAATTCCAAGATACTAGGTAAATTGCAGGAGGTCTAAGATAGGGAATATACCTGAGTATTGAGGGTTTATATATGCAAGCCAAATGGTTAAGGGTAGACAAAGGAAGAAGGTGAGTCAGCGATAGAAAGCGATGGAATTGCGAAGAAGCTGAGTCACTATGGAGTGGATGTGATGGCATCAAATAGAAGTTGGTAATACAACTGCAGATGAGTCATGCTAAATAAGTAAGCGGTAATGGAAAGGCAATGGTAGAAGAAAAGGATCCAAGCGGGGCTCAAACAGTGAGGATCAAGGTCCTTTGACATACATAATGAGTAAATGTAAGGAAAAGAAAAGAGGGGCCCAACAAATTGTAACAGTAGCCTGGTGATATGATATATTTTGCATTTTCACAACCTCCAAGGTCAACTTTGGGGATTGTGACTCAGAGAGCTGCTCATTCAGGTCCATAGGTATAGTAACAGATTTGGCATCTGCAAAATTAAATCTTGTGAGTATCACTTTGGTATATGATTCCTGCAAGAGTGATAGTGTTCAAGCTGTGCAGTCTCAAGTGACTTTCATCCCAAGGAGCCAGGAGATGGACCCTAGGTTAGTAATTTTGAACTGGATCCCTATTTCAGCTTTGAATGCCCTGATCAGCTCACTTGAGCTTCCTATGACTGTGCAGTCATCAACATGTGATGCTAAGATTAAAATATGCATGCCAAGATTGAGTATGAAAACACCCCAGTCAGCCTTCATGTGCCTAAGACTGAGCTCATTGAGTTTCTTCGATAGCCTTTGGTATCACTTGAGAGCTCCTTGCTTGAATCCATAGAGGACAACTTTGAGTTTTGCAATGAGATTGGAAGTGCTCTTGTCAAAACCAGGTGGTAACTTCATGTATATAATCTTATTGTTGTCCAGCTTTCCATTTAGGAATGCACTATGGAAGTCAAAGATGTTGAAGTCCCAGTTCTGATAAACGGTGATGGTGAGGATGAGTCAGAGTGATGCTAAGCAAACAACAGGTGTGTAGGTTTTGTCATAGTTGATGCCCTGTTGCTATGTAAGTGAATTCCCACACTACTAATTGTGCCTTGTACTTGTCGATCTCACTGGCAGCATTTTTTTTGATCTTGAATATCCATTTACAGCTCATGATGTTGATATTGAGGAGGCATTGGACGAGATCCCAGATGCATGCTTCATCAAGGCTTCTTAACTCAGCATTAACTGCATCTGAAACAACTCAAATAAAGATGAAGCAAAGAGTAGAGGAAATGACCCTTTGGTCCTTAGAATAAGCTTGTGAGGAAATCTCCAAGACTTCAAAGCTGGGGACTCCAGCCTCAAAGTCCTGGGGTTTATATACTATTCTACTTGTATGTACATGTTGTGGTAAATACTGTAAAGAGACATCA
>JBBPMJ010000721.1:0-15900 GCA_038090255.1 Austroboletus niveus | reverse complement strand
CCCTAAGTAAGGCCATGGTCGACCACGACCAAGAGAGTATCAAACCCCGAGGATGCGGGGAGATTGGTGATCAGGTCACACGAGATCTGTTGGAAGGGGCGGGTGCAGGTGGAGCGAATGGGGGTGAGCAGAGGGACAGTGGGGTGTGTGTTGGCCTTGTATTGTTGACACGAGGCACAGCCTTCAACATACTTGCATATATATTGAGCGAGGCCCAGCCATCAAAACTCAGTGGTGACAAGTTGACGAGTTTTGAGATAACCAGGGTGACCAGCAGTCTCGTGGTCATGGCAGCGCTGGATGATGGAGTGCCAGAGAGATTCGTCAGGGGAAATGTAGATGTGTCCCTGGAAGGTAAGGATGCTGTCTTTATACTGCCAGTCAGAGAGTTGGGACCTAAAGGTGGAGGAAATGATCCTGTCAAGGGATTGAAGGGCCTTGAGGACAAAGGGATCCATCTTAGAGTGGGATGAGATATGTTCTTGGAGCATGGCATCAACAACATTGACAAAGAGGGATGGGGGAAGAAGGGTGACACCTTTGTTATCAGCCTCATCAGAGGGGATGAGGTCAGGGCGGTGGGAGAGGGCATCAGGACTGGCAAGGAGTTTACCGGGGACGTGGATCATGGTTAGATCGAAGTCTGCGAGGTCGAGGAGCCAATGGGCTTGTTGACAATTGAGGTTCTGTGCTGACCGGAAATAGGTCAGGTTCTTGTGATCCATGAAGACTTGGACTGGGTGGGAGCTGCCATGGAGATAATGGCACCAGGATTTCAAGGCTCACTGATAGCAAGAAGTTCCTGATCATAGATATCATAGTTTCATTCTGCTGGTGAGAACAATGGGGAGAGATAGGAACAGGGATACCAATCCCCGTTCATATCGGTCTGGAGGAGGATAGCGCCAGAGGTGAATTTGGAGGCATTCGTTGCGATAGCAAATGGAGCGGAGAGGTTGGGGAGTTGGAGGACTGGGCATGTGAGGAAGAGTTCTTTGAGGCAGTCAAAGGATTTCTGACATTCAGGGAACCAGGCCCAGGGAGTGGTTTTCTTGGTGAGATCGATAAGGAGACAGGCAACCGAGAAATAATCAGGGATGAATCGCTGATAGAAGTTGGTGAAACTGAGGAAGGATTGGACATCATGGAGCTTCTCAGGGGTGGGCCAGGATGCGATCCCATCAAGCTTGACAGGGTCCATGGTGAGTTGATCGGGTTTGATGATCATTCCTAGGTATTCGACTTCCTTGGAAGTGAAGTTGCATTTCTCAAGTTTGAGGTGAAGGTCAAGTTCCTTCATTCACTGAAGGACATGCTTGATTCGTTCTGCATGAGTTTTCTCATTGGGGAAGAAGATGAGGAGATTGTCCATGTAGATGATGAGCCATCCTTCAGTGATCATATTGTGAAAGGAGTCGTTCATGAACCTTTGGAAGGTGGCAGGGGAGTTGGTGAGACTGAAGAACATCATGGTTGGTTTGAAGAGTCCTTTATGGGTAATAAAGGTGGCCTTCCATTGATGTCCGTTCTTGATTCAGACATTGTTGTAGCCCCATCGGACATCAAACTTTGTGAAGACCTTGGCATTGCAGAGTTTGTCAACGAGGTCGGAGACTAAAGGGAGGGGGTATGCGTTGTGAACCATATGTTTGTTGAGATATCAGTAGTCCTGACATGGATGGAGTCCGCCATCTTTCTTTTTGATGAAGAAGAATGGGGAAGCTTGGGGGGAGTTCAAGGGGCGTATTTTGCCCGAAGCAAGATTTTCATCGAAAAAGACTTCTGTAGCCTTGTGCTTCTCTGGGGAGAGGGGGTAGATTTTTCCAACCTTGGGTGTGAAAGATTCGTCAAGGTTGATCTCATGGTCATAAGGACGAGAGGGGAGTATGTGGTCTGTGGCTTCTTTCGAGAAGATGGAGGCAAAATCGGAGTATTCAAGAGGGAGGGTGACCTTGGGTTTGGCTTTTTTGGCAGCCATGGCCAACTCAGTAGAGTTTGTGAGTTTGGCGATGAGGGGATCGCCTTTGGGGATGAAGTGGTAACTGCATCGGATGGTGCGATTGATGGTGTAGTTGTCACAAGCGTGGCGAAGATACTGTGGTTCTGTCTCATAATCGAGGTATTCATAGAGGCATCCATCATAGACAGAGTCCACTTGGACATGGCGAGGGAGTCGGGGGTTAGGGGTCGGGTTTGAACTGCTGGAAATGGGTTTTGTATTGGTTCAAGTTGACTTTGTGGAGCATGTAGAGCTCCTTGAATTGGTCGGTAGACTCATTGATTGATAGAGTTTGACCAAACCAGTCGATGGTGGGGTTGACAGCTTTCAACCAGAGGAGGCCAAGGATGAGGTTTTGTTGGCCACAATTCATGACATAGAATAGAACCTTGTGAGCAAGTCCTTCAATGTGGATGAAGAGTTCGGTGGTGAAGCAAACTCCTCCTTTATCCGTGGGTCCTTGATTGAGATTGGTGACGTTGAGGGGGGAGGGGAGTTGGATAGTGGGGAGCTTGTTTTTGCAAACGAAGCCCCAGTCAATGCAAGAGATGTCGGCACTGCTATCAATGAGGGTGTGGATGTTGACAGTTTTCAATGTGTGTGAGGGTACAATAACTTGGACAGGGATTTGCATTGAACCAGGTAGAGTAGATATATTTACACGTTGTATTTTAGGAGAGTCCCATGTCGGCCAAGGTCTCCATTCTAAAAATCCTTCTTGGGGGGAAGGGTGAATTGGACATGATGAACTGTGAGGTTGTTGTCATTGTCGTCATCACAGGTCTGGAGTTTGGGGAGGTCGTCATCAACCTGTTCGACTTGTTTGACCGAAGTCTTATGAGGTTCCTTGAGGTACTTTCCACAAGCATTGGCTTGGTGGCCTTTCTGCCTGCAGCATAGGCAACACCCTTCTTTGAAGCATTGCTCTCGCTCTTTGGGAGTTAGCTTAGGGGGTCTGGGGGCATTGACCGCGTTGATGTCCATAGCATCGGGATCATGGATTTTCTGGGAAGAGGAGGGGATCTGGTAAGACCAGTATATGGGGGTGGCATGGGTGTGGTGTTGGTTAACGATGGTCTGAGCGCGATCATTCTGAACTTGGAAGTGAATGGCCTTTAAGTACCACTTGTCAACTTTGGTGGGGACTGTGTCCATGGAGAGGATGCAGCGGGAGAGGGAAGGGGGAATGCCAGCGGCGAAGTAGTTGATCAAGACGTTTTGATCAGTGATATTCAAGAGGGCAACATTGTTTCTAAACTCAGTGATGTGCCGAGTGAGTTCGGGGCCATAAGAGCCATTTTTCTTGGGGACAAGGCGTTCCAAATGAAGCCAGTTGATGGCCTGATTCTTGGTATTCTGGTGCTCAAAAGCACTCTTGAATTTGATGAGAAAGTCGTCATATTTCCCGAAGGAGTTGGCAGTGATGGCCTCCTTCTGGAAGGTAGAGGCCCAGATGGTGGCTGAGTCCTTTTTTATATAGGACAGGGCATAGGTGATTTTCTTGTTGTTGTCATCGTAAACGGCTTTGTTTATGATGAGATACGTTTGGACTGTGGATAGCCAGGACATGGCATTGGCATAAGAGCCATCAAAGGTGTTGGGGGCTCTGAGGCGGAGTTCAGTGGGTTTGGTCATCATGATGACCTGAGCTGGGGGCAGGGTAAACACTGGTTGGCGATTGACTGGGGTTGGGGATGGTGGGGTGGGTACTCTGGGGATACTAAGTGATGCAGAGAGTTTATGGGCAAGTTCTAAGTCCTCAGGTTGTTGAGGGATGATGAGATCTTCGTTAGTGTCGATGGGGTTCTCTGAAGAGCATTCGTTGGTGTCCGACGAGTCAAGGGTTTCTCTTCTTGATGCGAGGTTGGGATAGGGTCTGGGGTTTCTGGGGCATTGGTAGGCAATGGTGGAGGCTTATACGATGATAGCTGATCAAGGGAGATCTTAGATCTTTTGTTATGCTTGATGTAGTCAAGCATAGGCCTATAGAGGTTTCTAGGGCTTACTGTCGCTATACAGCAGAGAGGACGAGGGGGCGTTGGGTCGAAGGGGAGGTCTGCTCAAGGGTCTTCCTCAGCAGAGGTTCTGGGGACCATTGAGGACTGAGGGATCAATGGGTCTAAGGACATTGCAAGACTAGCGATGAGTCGAGGGTTTGAAGGGAGCGTCCACTCAACAGTAGGACGAGGACTGGGGGACCCGAGAGCAACTCCAAGATACTAGGTAAATTGCAGGAGGTCTAAGATGAAAAAGAAAAGGGGGACCCAACAAATCATAACAGAATCCTTTCCAATGCACAAGATAGGCAAATCACTCATTACACGACTGGGAGTTGATAATTTCTTTGACTTCCTGTTCAGGAAGATCATCGATGAGATCTGGTTCCGGTGGTGGGGCATGGATTTTCATTTCATTTGTGGGTGTGTGGTATGGATGGAGTAAGGATTCATGAAAGACTGGGTGAATCGTTTTCCAGCCATGGGATAAGTCCAGTTTATAAGAAGCAACTCCTACTTTGGCAATGACTTTGAAGGGACTGAACCACCTCTGGTCAAGCTTCTTCACTGGTCTGTTGGTGTGAATGTGAGAAGCTTTGAGAAGTACCAGATCCCTGGGTTGATATTCTGGAGATGTGCAGGCTTTTCAATCATAGAACCTCTTCATGTTGTCAGCTGCCAAGTGCAGAGACTCTTCTGCCATTTGCTGTAATTTGACCATTTGCTGCACAAACTTGTCCACGGATTCATTACGCAGCAACTGTTGTCGTCCTTGTCCTGTCCAAGGTTTATGACCGTAGTTAAACAGGAACAGAGTTTTCTGGGTTGTGGAATATGGGGTGTTGTTGTGCGTGAACTCGGCCATGGGAAGCCAGTTGACTGAGTCAGATTGTCGATGGTTGACATAGATCCGAAGATATTGCTCAACCCAAGCATTATACCATTCTGTTTGTTTGTTGGTCTGAGGATGGAAGGCAGTGGTCAGATTTGCCTGTATCCCGAGGATCTTGTATAACTCAAGCATGAAGCTTGAGATGAATTGAGGTCCTCAATTGGAGATGACCTTTTGAGGTACACCATGGAGTTTAAATATCTCGTTGCAGAGGAGAGTGGCAATTCTGCGAGAGGTGATGGTAGCATTGACAGAAAAGATGTGGATCATTTTGAAGAACCAATCCATGATGACTAGGATGGAATCACAGCCCTTTGATTGAGGTAGGGGTGTGATGAGATCCAGCAAGATGTGTTGCCAAGGCATCGAGGGTATGGCATGCGGATGAAGTTCCATGTGCCTAGCCTGAGTGCTGGCCTTATTCTTTTGGTAGTGATTGCATCCGCGGATATAGGCCTTGATATCCTTGGTCGAGGTAGGCCAATAGTATGTGGCCTATAGTTTCCTTGTCATGGCTTGTACTCCAGGATGTTCTGTGAGGGGTGAGTCATGGAAATTTTTAAGTACTGCAGTCCATAAAGGTTTGTTCTTTGATATGTATAAAGCATCTTTGAAATATATAAGTTTATCGTGAATGGAGAAATGAGGATGTGACTGTGCAAGTGCGCATATGACCTTTGCATCCTTGAGATGCTGGCATACTCGTATCTGTGAGTCAATATCCTGTGACTCATCAGCTACACACATCACCACTAGCATTCTCATATCTATAGCATTCATAAAAGAAGAAAATGGAGAGATGATAACATTATTAATAATTACATCCATGGATTTGTATCCTTTGTTGGATGCCACTGTGTTCTCCACAGCCAGCGACATATGATTCTGCTGTAAATGAATATGGGATGAATCCACTAATTGCGGGAAAATGATGATGCCTTTATTGTCATGTTGTACTCCCTCTTCAAAATCTGGCCTCCGGGACAGAGGGTCGGCAGGATTGGTTTTTCCAGTGCAATGAGTGATGGTGTAGTGGAACTCCTGCATGATTTGGTTCCACCATGCCTGTCGCCACAAGAGATCTTGAGGCATGGAGTAATACATGAGATTCCAATGATCAGTCAAAATCTTGAATGGGGTATGGGTGTCGAGAAGAAAGTGTCGCCAGGTGGTGATGGCTTCGATGATGGCAGCAAACTTGAGATCTGCAGCATGGTAATTGTGCTCTGCAGGTAAGAGAGAGCAGGATAGATAGGCGATCAGATGCCATTTCCCTTGTTGAAACTGGGAGAGAATGGCGCCAATGCTGATGCCGAAACTGTCAGTTTCGATATGGAAAGGATCAAAGTCAGTGGTGAGTGCGAGTATGGGGGCATTAATGAGTGTATTGTGAAGTGCGTCGAATATCTGCTGACATGCTTCAGTCCAGACAAAGTCAGTCTTCTTGCTTGTTAGATTGTTGAGTGGGCAAGCAATGGCTGCGAAATCCTTGATAAATCTGCGGAAGAAGTTTAGGAATCCCAGAAACGATTGTACTGCTGTCCGAGTGGTTGGGACAGGCCAGGTACAGACAGCGTCTACCTTTGTTGGGTCGTTAGCGATGTGACCATTGGAAATGATCAATCTGAGATATTCTGTCATGGTGGTTTTGAACTTGCACTGTTACAAGTCTGGTGGACTTATACAAATACCTCCCCAAGGCCCTGCTATGGACAATGTTCCCTTTGGACTACACTTTAGATGACACCATAATCATTCCGCTTATCTCCGACGAAAATTTCCTTTGGTAGTACTTCTCTCTTCTCCTTTACAGACCCTTTCTCCTGATCTCATTCTTCCAAGATCTCGTTCCCTGATCTCCTCCTTGTGTTGCATGGGCCATGTATACTGTCTTACCACTATTTTGTTGTCTCTCCCCTTTTTAGCTTATGGAGTTCTGCTCCCTTTCTATTGATTACTTGGGGCTGTATAACTAGTCGCTAGTCAATTGTACTCCCTAGCTAAATTAGCACAATTATATGCAGTGTTTAGTCTCTCCTGTCTGAGTATTGAGCCTCAGCAGAGCAACTATTACCGGACCTCTATAGGACTTTGTCTCGCCTCTTAAAAGAGACACTGGATTGAGGCTAAATGTTGCACATGTGTAACAAAAGATTTAGCTCTCTAATCCCTCTTGCTGTTATGCAAAGGAATCCCCAACAAATTGCCCAACATTTCTTATGGACTAAGAGAAGAGCAGCCCCCCCAGGAGGCTGAAGAAACTTGGGAAGAACGACAAGAACGACAAAGGCTAGAAAGGATAGCTAGAACCCTTTACCAGAATCAACCTCACTTCAACACCCCACCACCGCAAAGGACACCTCTTGTCACTGCAAGCAGTATCCCCACCCAGGAACCTCTCCTTCTCCCAGAATGAGAAGAGGATGTCATAAAAGCCGGACTGCCAGATGAATTTAGTGGGGAACCTACTGATGCCAAATACTGGATCAGGGCAATGGACGCATACTTTGCTATGAATGCTACAAAGTATGATGACATCAAAAAAATCTATACCTCCTTGAACCAAATGTCCAAGGAAAGAGGAAAAGCCTACACAGAAGTAGCATACAAGAAAATAAACAATGGAGAAATCCTGCCCGACTCGCTCATATGGAAGGATTTCAAAACCAAGTTTCTTGTCACCTTTTCTGACAAAGAAACTTCTGCCAATGCTCGAAGGAAGCTCAGAATGATGAAAATGAAAGGAAGAGGACTTGATTCCATCAACCAATACAACACTGATTTCCATCTTCTCATGGCTAAATCCCAGATCAAAGATGACAAAGCCTTGATTGAAGACTATATGAGAGGATTAGATTCTGCCATCACTGAATGAATCATCGGAATGGAAAAAGAGCCTAAAACAATCAAAGACTGGATCAACAAAGCCTCTGCCTTTGCTCGACAACAAGACCAGATTAAGGATATCCGGTCTGAATACAACTACAGAGAAAACCGGAGATCTGATGCAATGGACATAGATGCAGTCCAGACCAGCCTAGGAAGAAGAATGCTATCACCAGAGGAACAAGTCCAACACATCAGGGAAAATAGATGCTTCATCTGCCACAAAGTAGGGTGTTCTACCAGGAACCACCCCTGAAACAAAGCCCTACCACCCCGTCCCCCTAGAAACTCTGCCAGGTTAAGAGAGGTGGTCACTAAGGAAGCCGATGAAATGGAGGAATATATAAAGAAACTTGAAACCTCAAAGAAGGTAGAATGAAAGGAAGTGTTGCAAGTTCTGAAAGAATGTTTCACTGAAGAAAGCGACAATGAAACAATAGCCAGGGTAGAAATGAAAGACCCCAGCTACACAGATTTTTAAGAAGGGGACATGAAGCAGCTAAGTGCCCCCCCAGATGACCTCTGTACTAGTATCTAGTGATCAAAAATCAATCCTCATTCCAATATCACTTGAACACAGCAAAGGTCAACAAGCTGAAACAACTGCACTAATTGATTGTGGAGCCACTGGATCATTCATGACTTTGCTCACTGAAACAAACTTCCTCTCGAATGAATTCCCAGACCAATCTGAGCTATTAATGTGGATGGAATCTCTAATCAAGCAGGCCTTATAAGATATCAAATCACCATCTCCTTTCTTATTGGAAATCATCGAAGAACCCAGAAATTCCACCTACTTCCTGCTAGCAAGGAAAATGTCATCCTTGGGATGAACTGGCTTCAGACACAGAACCCAGAAATAGACTGGACCACCGGAAGGGTAACCATCAGAATGGAATGAGTCATCCCTCACAGACTAAACCTTATTGAGGAAGATGAAAGAAGATATCTAATCAGGTACTTATGAAAAGATCCTGATTTAGAAACTCTTCATAACTACCAAACCCGTTATGACACTAAATGAATAAAGAAAAAGAAAAAAAAGTTCTACCAAAGCACTATCAACAGTTTAAAGATGTATTTGAAGAAAATCCTCCAAATGTACTTCCCCCATCACGATCCTATGACCACACAATACACTTGAAAGATGGATTCCTCCCATGATGAGCCAAACCCTACCCTCTCTCTCTGCCCAAAAGAGAGGCATGCAGAAAGTTTGTTGACGAAAACTTGGCAAACAGAAGAATAAAACCATCCCAATCCCCCCAAGCAGCTTCTTTTTTCTTTGTGGATAAAAAGAATGGAAAGCTAAGACCTTGCCAAGATTATTGATATCTCAATGAGCACACGATAAAAAATGCCTATCCCTTGCCAAACATTCAGACCATCACTGAACAAATTGGAGAATCATCTATTTTTACCAAATTAGACATCCAATGGGGATATCACAACATCCAGATAGTTCCCAAAGATTGATGGAAAGCAGCATTTATCACCCCATTCAGACTGTTTGAACCAACAGTTATGTTCTTTGGGCTGTGTAACTCCCCAGCTACCTTCCAGGCATTCATGAACAACATCTTTTCTGACTACAGTGCTGAAGGATGGCTCATCATCTATATGGATGATCTTGCTATTCACTCCTCTAAGCCAAAAATACATGAGGAAAGAACAATGAAAGTATTGGAACAGTTGAGGACTTTGGAGTTGAGATGCAAACTTCAGAAATGCACTTTTGACCAAGATTCCATGGACTACTTAGGAATCACTGTTCAACCCAGTCTTATTGCTATGGATAAAGGGAAATTAAAGGCAATTGAAGAATGGTCACCTCCAACCTCTGTAAAAGCTGTTCGATCCTTTCTGGAATTCTGCAACTTCTACTGAAGGTTTATTCCCAACTTTGCCCAGAAAGTAAATCCCCTAAATCTCCTTACCCACAAAACGACCAACTGGAACTGGGGAGAGTCCCAACAACAAGCTTTCGATGAAATGAAACACATCTTCTCTTCTGCCCCAGTCTTAGCCCAACCCAATCCCAACAAACCCTTTCATGTTATGACAGATGCATTCCTCTTAGCAACTGGAGGAGTCCTCATGCAGAAAGATGCAAATGGGGAATTATACCCCTGTGCCTATTGATCTGCCACCCTTATCTCCACTGAATGGAACTATGACATCTATGACTGGGAGCTACTGGCCATAATACATGCCCTGGAAGACTGGCGACACCATCTATTAGGAGCACGACACCCTGTAAACATCCTCACTGATCACAAAAATCTTACATATTTTCGCATCCCCCAAAGACTATCCCGACATCATGCCAGATGGCAAATATTCCTCCAAGATTTTGATCTGTCTTTCACCTATCTACCTGGAACACAGATGGGCCCGGCCGATGCTCTATCCCACAAGGATGAGATAGATACCACCCATGATAATGCTGATGTCATTCTACTACCAGACGAACTGTTCATCTCTTTCTTGGACCTGGCATTAACTGAGAAAATCCACTCATCCACAACCAAAGATCTCTTCGTGTTACAAGCATTAGAAGCTATGTATCGAAGCACATCTCCTCTCCCATGATCTACCTTAACCGATTGGTCCTTTGATGAAGGACAACTCTACTTTAAAAATAGGCTGTACATTCCAGAAGAAGCCCGACAATCCCTTGTCAAGGAACTACACTCCTCACCAGCCATTGGGCACATGGGACATTTTCGAACCCTTGCTAACCTAGAAAAAGAATACTGGTGGCCAGGAATGACCTTGTTTGTACGACATTACATCACTGGATGCCCAACATGTTAGGCCTCAAAGGTTAATACCCACCCCACTCGCCCCCCTCTACTCCCTCTTTCCTCAAAGGCAACCCTGTTAAGACTGGGCCGGACTTGGCGGATGAACTCCATAGGAGCTCTGTGAATCTTGATGAAAAGGGGATAGAGTAGAACTTTGGCTTCAGCGACTTGGAGTGGAGCGCTGCGCCCTTGTCGAATTGTTGGTGGTCCTGGATTTCAGAGAAGCAGAAATAGAAAGAGCAGGAGAGAAGACAGGGGAAGTCTGAGTTGTCTAGATTGTCTAAGTCATCTAGGTTGATAACTAGCTAAAGTACAGGTGACATGACAGGACTATATATATGGAGGTCAGAGGCAGTGCACAAAGGCAATGATGGGAAACATAAGTAAGCAGAGCCAGGGAAATGGAGACGGAAAGGAAACATAAACGGAGCTGTGTGAATACAGGATTGGAGAAATCTAAGAGGCAAGACTAGTACATAGGGAGAACAAAGAGTAACGTAACTAGAATGTACAAGGAGCGGAGGAGCGGAGGAACATAGAAGTGGAGGAGCGGAGGAGTGTAGGAGTGGAGGAGCAGAGGAACAGAGGAGCAGAGGAGGGCTAGGATTAGGGATATGACAAACCCTCCCTTTCCAACAAATATCAGTCGATCTCATCTCTGGATTACCCCTCTTCCAGGGATTTGACAGTGTTATGGTTGTGGTTGACCATGGTCTTATGAAGGGGGTAATTCTCTGCCCTTGTACTGAAATGATTGATGCTGCTGGAGTAGCACATCTCTTTTTGGACCACATCTTCAAAAGGGTCAGACTTCATGACAAAATCATATTGGACTGAGGCCCACAGTTTGCCTCTGTATTTGCCAGAGAACTCGCCCGCCTACTCCACTATGATGTAGCACTATCCTCTGCATATCACCCTCAAACTGATGGAGAAACGGAACGTGTAAACCAAGAACTGAAAACCTATCTTTGTATATTCTGTGCCGACGTCTCTGAGAAATGGACCGACTACCTACCCCTGGCAGAATTTCACCACAACTCAGCTGTACATTCAGTCACCAGGAAATCCCCTTTCAAACTATTATTAGGTTACTCCCCCCAATCTTACCCACCTATCAGAAAAACCTTCATTCCCGATTTAGAATCCCGTCTTTCGGCATTAATGGAAGCCTGCTCCAAAGCACAGGCCATGCATGAGAGAGCAAGGTTATTCATGGAGCAATGGAAAAACACCAAATTCACCCCCTGAAAAGTAGAGGACAAGGTCTGGTTAGAAAACACCAACCTAAAGATGAACTACCCCTCCTGAAAACTCGCCCCCAAGAGAAAAGGACCTTTCAAGATTGAACAAGTACTATCCCCAGTATCCTATCAACTCCGCTTACCCCCAACATGGAAAATCCACAACGTGTTCCTTGCGGCTCTCCTCTCTCCATTTAAGGAAACCCAGGAACACGGGATTGGATACATAAATCCTCCGTCGGAGTTAATAGACGGAGAAGAGGAATGGGAAATCGACAAGATTGTTGCCCATAGGGGAAGGAAGGGGTCCCGACAGTTCTGGATCAGATAGAAAGGATACAGATTGGGGAATGACACCTGGGAATCTGAAACCAATCTGACAAACTCCCAAGAGATGGTAAACACTTATAAAGGGTCAAGAGGCCTGGAAATCTAACCGAAATGTCCTGTTACTTCTCTGCAAAAGAATACTCCATTGAATTTTCCCATGAATCCCCTAGACTATCCCCACCAGCCCCACCACCCCTCCAGTCCGGAATCTTTGTCCCCGAACTACCCCCAGTTAGGGGACACTGACTTCCCACTGTTTTCTGAAATACCCTCTTGGTATCTGTACTCGAATGCCCCACCCTCTTCTCTATCTTGGTCAACCACCCCCTTTACGATGAAGCACCCCTCTTCCCTCCCCTTATTTCAATCTTTCAATGAATCTCCCTGGCCGTCAGGCTCAACTTTGACCAAGCTGTTACACTTGACATGATCAAGCGTAGGCCTGCAGAGGTTCAAGGGCTTACTGCCGCTATACAGCAGACAGGACAAGGGGGCCTGATGAGGGGGTTCCTTGACAGGAAGGCTAAGGCCGGTATAAGACTAACGTCGGGTCAAAGGGG
Organism: Austroboletus niveus; assembly: GCA_038090255.1. Lineage (NCBI taxonomy): Eukaryota > Fungi > Basidiomycota > Agaricomycetes > Boletales > Boletaceae > Austroboletus > Austroboletus niveus. Next base: position 3,182 of record JBBPMJ010000721.1, on the reverse strand, counting down.
GTCCACTCAAGGGTCTTCCTTGGCAGAGGTTCTGGGGACCGTTGAGGACCGAGGGGTCAATGGGTCTTGGGGACATCACAAGACTAGCGATGGATCGAGGGTTCAGAGGGAGCGTCCACTCAACAGTAGGATGAGGACTAGGGGACCTGAGAGCAACTCCAAGATACTAGGTAAATTGCAGGAGGTCTAAGATAGCCAATACACCTGAGTATTGAAGATTTATATATGCGAGCCAAGTGGTTGAGGGTAGGTCCAGGGAAGAAGGTGAGTCAGCGATAGAAAGTGATGGAATCGCGAAGAAGCTGAGTCACTATGGAGTGGATGCGATGGCATCGGATAAGTATTGGTGATACAACTGCAGATGAGTCATGCTAAATAAGTAAGCGGTATTGCAAAGACAATGGTAAAAGAAAGGGCCCAAGTGGGGCTTGAACAGGGGAGGTCAAGGTCCTTTGGTGTACAGGATAAGTGAGGTAAGGAAAAGAAAGAGGGGCCCAGCAAATCGTAACATTACCCCTGTTGTATGGGTGAGACTGCGATGAAACCTTAGTAATCACCTCGATTAGACCCGGTCTCATTGTCGTTAGCTTCGGCACTGACAAAGAACTCATAGTCATCTGCTGCTGGCAGAGAGGGGGGAGGGGTAGGGACCCGACAGGGGATCCGAACATTGGGGTGTCATCCAGGGGGGATGGGATGACTGTGGCACAAGAAAGAAGAGCGCGAGGAATGGGGGGACTGGTGTGTAGACGAGTCCAAGGTGGAGGAAGCAAATGCACGGGGTGTTCGTGGGCGCATGGGGCATGCATGTTGGGGGTGTCCCGGAGATTGCCTGTGGCAGATGGGACACTGATAGAAAGGGCATAGGGGGCGGCGATGCCCAAGGCGGCAGCATTGATAACATGCTTCATGGTAATGAGGGTGATTGGGGGGAAGCGACCAGACTCCTTGGTTACCAGCCCAGTAGTCGTCAGCACGATCTAGGGTGGCAACTTCTTGCACAGAGAGTGGTTTGGAGGATGCGGATGGGGTGGAGATGTGGTCATCGCCAGTGGTGGCGAGGTTTTGGAGGTATCGATCTATGTCGATAATGAAGTCGGTCATGTCCAACTGGTGCATCAGTTGGACAAGGTTGTGCTCCAGGGTCTGGTGGAGACAACAAATGTGGAGGTTGGCCAGTGCTTGAGCAGCAGAGGTGGTGGGGGTGGCAGCGGAGACAGCGATGTGGGAGTTCATCAGGAAGAGACGGTACATAAGGGCGAAGGGGGAGTGGGGTTCCATGTGGGTGTCAAGCACCATGGCGAGACTGGAGTCTCGGAGTTCAGTGGCGATGGTGGTGGCAAGGTCATCATTGAGGGGTGTGGGGTGGTTCAGTAGTGTGGCAGTTGGAGATTCGTTGGGTGAGGGGGATGGGTATAGTAGTGGGGACGAGGGGTTCAGGGTGGGTCCAGCTAAAGCCGGGCCATGCAGAGGGAATGCCTTTTGCATCATTGCGAAGGTGTTGGATCGGGGAGGGGGGAGGTACCGGGATAGGTGCATCACTGAGTTTGAGGGGGTTGTTGGTGGGAGTGGTAGTGGACCAGCCAGCTTCGGCGACGTCAGAGGGAACATTGCTGGGGGCAGGAGAGGGTGCAGAGAGGATGATGGACATCACTGTGAGGGGTGTGGGTTCGTTTGAGATTAAGGAAATCAAATGACGATGTTTATAGTCATTGAGGAGGGGTGCGGAGTTCTGTAGGTTCCATGCGGATTTCCAGGAGTCTTCTTTGGCAGTGTATCCTTTCCATCGGATCATGAAGGAACGGGAGGACGGAGGTCCACGGTGGCAGATGATTTTCTCGATTTCGTATTCCTCATGTCCATCGATGAGGTCAGGTGGTGGGGAAGGGTAGTTCAGCCTGTGGATGGGGTTTTCACAATAGGGGGATAGGAGGGACATGTGAAACACTGGGTGGATTTTCCATGATCGTGGGAGGTGCAGTTCATAGGTGATGGAAGATAGCACCTTGACAATGGTAAAAGGTCCTTCGCGTTTTGGGGCGAACTTCGGGTTGATGACGGATCGTTTGAGGTTTCTGGCTTCGAGCTAGACTTTGGATCCCTTGGTGAAAGGGGTGAAAGAGCGGTGGTTTCAGGATGCCATGACTTGGTGAGCAAGTTCGTGGGCAGCGAGGGCTTCGTTGCAGGCAGCAACGAGGAATTTGAGGTGGTCCTCAATGGCGGGAATGTGGGAGTCAGTGATAACTGAGGGAAGGGCATGGGGTTCATATCCCATCATGAGATAGAATGGGGTCTGTCCGGTGACAGAGTGGGGGCAGTGATTGTGAGCGAACTCAGTGTGAGGGATGAGTTCAGACCATGTGGTGGGGTTACTTCCGCAGAAGATGCGGAGGTAGGTCTCGACTTCTTGGTTGACCCATTCGGTTTTACCATCTGTCTGGGGGTGGTATGCGGTGGAGAGCACAAGGGAGTAGTTGAGAGCTTTTTCTAGCGCTTTGGCAAAGGCGGAGACAAACTGAGGGCCTTGATCAGAGATGATTCTGTCGTAAAGACCGAATCGGAGGAAGACTTTGTGAAAAAAGAGGGTTGCAACCCCTTCGGCAGTAATGGTTTTCTTTGTAGGGCAGAGAATTACCCCCTTAGTAAGGCCATGGTCGACCACGACCAAGAGAGTATCAAAACCTGAGGATTCGGGGAGGTCTGTGATCAGATTGCACGAGATCTGCTGGAAGGGGCGGGTACAGGTGGAGCGGATGTGTTATGATTCGTTGGGCCCCTCTTTCTTTTCCTCGCTTCACTTACCATGTATACCAAAGGACCTTGACCCTCACTGTTTGAGCCTCGCTTGGGTCCTTTCTTTCACCATTGTCTTTGCAATACCACTTACTTATTTAGCGTGACTCATCTGCAGTTGTATCACCAATACTTATTCGATGCCATCACATCTACTCCATAGTGACTCAGCTTCTTCGCGATTCCACCGCTTTCTATCGCTGACTCACCTTCTTCCATTGACCTACCCTTAACCACTTGGCTTGCATATATAAACCTTCGATACTCAGGTGTATTGGCTATCTTAGACCTCCTGCAATTTACCTAGTATCTTGGAGTTGCTCTCGGGTCCCCCAGTCCTCATCCTACTGTTGAGTGGACGCTCCTTTGAACCCTCGATCCATCGCTAG